>CAHIKZ030000818.1:2595000-2640000 GCA_903632075.3 Acanthosepion pharaonis
TCTTTTTCAAAACACATTTCAATTTTGTGCCTGCATGATTCATTAATAAGTCATAGAATTTCCTCTGTCATTTTATTGCATTCATATTTAATTCTTTCTTTAAGTTCCTCAATATTTCTTGGGCGCATCTGATAAACAACTATTTCAAATGGCCCCACAGAAAAAAAAACACAAGGGTGTGAGGTCTGGTGACCTTGCTGCCTACTCAACAAGACCTTTTCGATCTATCAATTAACTGCTATGGTCCGCGACTTTTGCCTCACTCTGTATATCGTAGTAACAATCAGTGTGTTTCAGCGAAATAATTCTATTTCTATAGTGTACAAAATTGCTTGATCAAAATTTCTTAATAATAAAAAAAATAATAATGATAATGATAATATTAATAATCAAATCATTAACAATTTCTTTCTTTACTTGCCATCATTACAACGAAACCTCAGTGCGGTGAAGACAGGGTTTGTAACCTTTTGCATTTTTTTTTCACTGTATTGAACTGCTGTTTGCTTTTACGTCACTGCCGTGTTAGCCAATGAAAAGCTTTCACCTGTTTCGCACACGTAGAATTGCCTCATTTTCGTTTACGCTGATTTCAAAGCATCGGTATGCGTAGATTGCTTTTATCGTGAATATTTTATAGATAAAAAGAGATTAGGTTATGTGGAAAGCATTCTTTGCATTTTGGAAGACAGAATTTAAAAAAAAAATGCTCCAATGTAACAAAAAGTTATATTTGTCAAGAACATAATCATTTTTAATGACACGTCCATTCAGGATATGGGTTAAGCTCGTTTTCATTTTTGTGAATTCCCATCTTGAGGAAGATAGTGGAATTGTTCCCTGTTCTCTTCTCTACGGTTTTGAATTCAGAATACTCCTTCCCCTAGACTGGCTGTAACCTGAACTTAGAGAGGTCAAACTACCCTGATATTTATTATGTAGTAGGGGATGGAGGAAGGGAAGTCATCAATTCGAAAAAGAACGGAACAGATTAGGAGAGAATTTAAACACTGCACCTTGCAGCCACAATTCTTATGAGGAATGACAAAAGTACTTCTTTTCTTTCATGATGAAAGAAACCTGGCAAATCTATCCATTACTGTTTTCATCTCTCATTTTTTATTAGATGAAGTATTGTTAGCCATTATTATTAATTTTTGACTAGGTTTTATTTTAATCTCCATTTGTTATTAGATGAAATATTGTCAGCCATTATTATTAATATTTGACTAGGATTTATTTTAATCTCCATTTTTTATTAGATAAAGTATTGTTACCTATTATTATTAATATTTGACTAGGATTTATTTTAATCTCCATTTTTTATTAGATGAAGTATTGTTACCTATTATTATTAATATTTGACTAGGATTTATTTTAATCTCCATTTTTTATTAGATGAAGTATTGTTACCTATTATTATTAATATTTGACTAGGATTTATTTTAATCTCCTTTTTTTATTAGATGAAGTATTGTTACCTATTATTATTAACATTTGACTAGGATTTATTTTAATCTCCATTTTTTATTAGATGAAGTATTGTTACTTATTAATATTAATATTTGACTAGGATTTATTTTAATCTCCTTTTTTTATAAGTTATTATCTATTATTATTAATTTTTAACTAGGATTTCATTTCATCTTCATCTGTTATCAGATGAAGCATTGTCAACCATTATTTTTATTTTTACTAAGATTTCTTTAAATTTCATTTGCTATTAGATGAGGTATAGTCAGCCACTATTACTTTTTGACTAGTATATATATATATATATATATATATATATATATATATATATATATATATATATATATATATATATATATAAAAGTTAACATTGAAGTCAATACTTTAGAGGCGACAGTCTGTTTCATGCTAGACGCAATCGTCAGGCCACGAATGTTGTTATTTTTCTCGGATATTTATATATACGGGTCAGTGGTGCATTGTGGGTAGTATATTTCATTTTGATCAAAGGGAGTACCCAGGGGCACAATGCCCTCACTGAAAATTTGTTTCCCTTTGATTTAAATTTAAATTTGAACAAAGGAATGACTCCTATCTAAAATATAGAAGGAGAAATCCAGAAGATGGAGGTCACGTCGGCAAGATTATTGAGTAATATTGAAATACATCATTCTTCGCCACAATTTTAACAATGATTAAAAATCAATCATTTTCTTACAAAAAGAAATGTGTGACGCACAACAAGGAGCGGGTAATTCGGCTAGTTTACAAATAAAGTATCCTCTACAAATACCGAATCGAATATCATTAAGATGCGACATTTATTTCGACTGTGAAATGGAATGATCCGTCAGCGATTCGATTTTTGTCTTCAACGATGCAATCAAGTTATCCTACCTTAGCAACTAGGCAGTCACCGAACTTGTATTTTTTTTTTAATTTTATATTCTTGCAAATCATACATTCTTATGTCACTTTCTATAATTTGCTGAAATCTCTTTCAATTGCCAGACGTTCTTAGAATAAATAGCATTGTGATTTTATCTCGCCTGCTCCACGGTTTAGAATTCAGAGTTGTCCTCCACCTGGACCTACTACCAGCCAATGCTAAAGAGCCTTATCTATCCTACTGTTTAAACCAAAGCTGATTTAAATGTGGCAAAATAGACATGATTAAGATTATCAGTTAAAGTTTATTACTTATTCCTGATCATGTGTTAAGTTCTCACCACTGTAGATCGACAACGTAAAGTTACATTTAAAGGTGCTCGGACATTTAGCCGAGGGATATTTGGCCGACAGATATTTGGCCGACGGACATTTAACCGAATGGACATTCAGCCGAAACTCTCGTCATGTACTTACATGTATGTCGTACTCTTTATCGTAATGTGCTTTATCGTAAGGTTTTAAGAATTTTTAATAAGGTGTTTTTAATAAGTTTTAAAAGTTTTTAATAAGGTGTTTTTTAATAAGTTTTAAGAGTTTTTAATGTGTTTTTTAATGATCTTTTATCTGTTTTTTTTTAAATAATTTTTTTAATTTTTTTTTTAATTAGGTTCATTTTTAACAACCTTTTTAATAAGGATTTTTAATAAAGTTTTTCTTAAAAAGGTTTATTTGAACAACTATTTTTTTAATAAGGGGTTTCACTAAATGTTTTTATTAAGCTTTTGCTAATAAGGTTTTGTTAATAAGGTTTTTTTTTAATAAACTTTCTTTTAACAACTTTTTCATAAGGGTTTTTAATATGTTTTTTAATTATTTTTTTTAATAAGGTCTTTTTTAATAAGGCTATGTTTTGAATAAGTTTTTTAATAAGGTTTTTTAATAAGGTTTTCATTAACATTTTTAATAAGATTTTTAATAAGGTTCTTGTTAATAAGATTTTTGTTTAATATGGTTTGTTTTAACAAGTTTTTTTTAATAAGGTTGTTTTTAATGAGTTCGTTTTAAAATAAGGTCTTTTATAATAAGGTTATATTTTAATAAGGTTTTTAATAAGGTTTTTAATAAAGTTTTCATTAACAATCTTTTGTAATTTTTTTAACAAGTTTTTTAATAAGGCTTTTATTAAGGCTTTTATTAATAAGTTTTTTAATAAGTTTTTTGTTAAATAAGGTTTCTTTTAACAACGTTCTTTAATAAGGTTATTTTTCATAATGTTGTTTTCAATTTGTTTTTTTAAATAAGGTCTTTTATGATAAGGTTATATTTTAATAAGTTTTTAATAAGTTTTTTAATAAGGTTTTATTAATATTTTTTAATAAGATTTTCTTTAACAACTTTTTGTTAATGAGAGTTTTTTAAAAAGTTTCTTTTTAAGGATTTTTTTAAAAATGAAGTTATATTAAATTATCTTTTTTAATAAGGTTGTTTTTATAAGCTTTTTTATAAGTTAAAAAGAAATATATTCAATCTGGGATTTTTGTATTGATAATAGGGATGTTTATGTTCTTGACAAATAGATTTTACTTTAGTTGTATTCATAGTATGTTTCCGATAAATGACGTTGAAGACAGAAAAAGAAGGTTAATGTGATGTGCGCAGACAGGGAATTGAACCCCGATAATCGAAGTTAGCTTCTATAAACAATAATGTATTTAACTCAAAATTATTTGAAGCTAATAACCTTGACGAGGATCAATTTTGTGTCTATCTTCCTAAAATATATGACATCTCTTCTCTTCAAGATTCTTCGTGATGAACGGCCGGAGACATACTTTCAGTAGAATAGTTTAGATAGTTTAGATAGGAAAATGATATATAATGTTTTATTTATAAATGTAAATACAATAGGAAAGACTGTAATAGTTGCCGACGCGTTTCGTCCAATGTGGACTTTTTCAAGGTAAAAACGAAATGAATTTATTAAACAAAGTAACTAATGATAACAAAAACAAAATGTCATTAGCAAAACAAAAAAAGCTTTCATGTTTCAATACTATCATTTACTTCTTCAGGCGATGGTAAGTAATTGATGTTTAAATGATTTTTAAGGAAAATTTTAAAAAACAAAATTTTACCTCTTTTCCGAAAGTGAAAGTGAAAGTGCCGTGCATAAGGTCAGAATTAAAAATAGATTCGTGGGTGTGTCTTGATTAACCAATTGAATGTTACATATACGCTAAATAGAAAAGTAAGTCCAGTGGGTGGAGGTGGGTGAGTTATTTTTTCATATCGCGATAAACCAGGGCACAGACATGTCATCATTGACGCTTGCGGAATCCATTAAAGCACCACTTACTTATCATCTCCTGAAGAAGCCCAATGATAGTATTGAAACATGAAAGCTTTTCTGTAATGATCTCAAAACGTTTTTGTTATAATCTCTTATAATAACAATAATAATAATATATTGCTCTACTTTGTATTGAGCACTTTTTTCAAAGTAAATGCTACCAACAGTGTAATTTTATTCCATCTGTTCTTTCCCGTATTTGGATATATATATATATATATATATATATATATATATATATATATATATATATATATATATATATGATTAAATCATTTCACCTATACTTCATGCATGCGTAGTTGCGTCAACGTAAACATCAATTTAGTCTGACGAACTCCTAAAGGATGAAACGCGTCACACAAAAACTTTTTCCACTTTGTCATAGTTGTTTCCCCCCCCTGAAATAGTTTATATAGATAACTATTAAATCAAACGCTACTTTTAGTGGTTACCCGTGTTAGAAATAGACGCCCCGTTTTTATATTTATTTTTAAACAGTGTGTATTATGTTTATCTGTCTGCGCCCTCGATAAATCTTAACGAAGAAAATGTGCTTTGTCCTTTGAAGTGGGTGGTGAGCTTCTGTAGCCGAGAGGTCTAATGCACGTCGGATCAAACCGTCGTTCCTTCTACGAAGCGGACTGCAGGATTGAATCCCGCCGGATATGACATTCTCTTTTTGTTATGATTTCTCGAGCGGGAAATGTAATACACACTGTTTAAATAAAATAAAACAGGGCGTCTATTTCAAACAGGAGTAGCCACTAAAATATCCTTTGAAATAATAAAAATGGCGGATTAATAATAAATCCATTAGTTATATAGATAGCTATATATATGTCTTTTGTGTGGACTTGTGGGGGTAGGGGTGATTAAAGGCGCGAAACAAGAAATGTATATATATATATATATATATATATATATATATATATATATGACGATTATTATACGACAGCCTGACGATTGCGTCTAGCATGAAACAGCCTGTCGCCTCTGAGTGTTCACTTTTATATTTACATACGCTCTATCTCTGATATTGAGCACTTTATCCCATAAATATAGCACACTTCAAAACTGTATTTCTGCATAGATAGATAGATAGATAGATAGATAGATAGATAGATAGATAGATAGATAGATAGATATTACTTAACATTTTCTGTACGAGTCAACACAGCTAAAAGAGCCAGACAGGTTTTCAAATATCGCCTGTATATAGCGGATTTTGTGGTCCTACACAGAAAAACGATCTTCGAAGTTAAGCAACGTCGATCTTGGTCTGTACCTAGACGGTTGACCGCTTGGAAATATCAGGTACTGTGACCATGGATGTGCGGGTGGTGTAATGGATAACGCTTAGGTGCATCAGTTCTAGTTCCTGTCAGGTTCGTTATAGTCTCTCACTCGCAATTAAACTTGGGAAAAGGTATGAATTTAACTCCCCATCTATGGGTTAATTAGTAGAACTTTTATCAATAAATCATTATCTCAAAAAAAAAAATAACTATTACAGCCTAAAACAATTTTCTGATTGCAAAGGCTGATAAACCGTAAAAAATCGATTAATCAATCAGTCAGTTATATGTCATGCGTGATACACGCTTAGGCGATCATGTATCTTTAGATACATGACTGACGAGGCAGATTTTTTCCTGCAGTAGGTTGCCATTTCTTTGAGTGGCGGACCAGTTGCCATCCAAGGCTATAGAACCCGGTCTGTCTTGCTATTTACCCATACAAGGTGGAGGGGGGGGAGAAGAAGAGGATTCATACCTTTTCCAAGGGTATTAACACTTAAGTGAATGTCAATCAGTTATGTGCCTTTCGATACATGACTGACGCGGCAGATTTTTTCCCGCAGTAGTTTGCCATTTCTTTCTGTGGTAGACTGTTGCCATCCAAGGCTATAGAACCTGGCCTGTCCTGCTATTTGCCTATAGCAGGGGGGAGGGAGCAGAAGAAGTGGTTTCATACCTTTCACGTAAGTGAATGTAATGGATTCGAATGGAATTCGAACTCGGCTCCCCAACTCCTCAATCCGAGCCGGTATCCATTACTCTACCGTGTCTCCTCCTAATTAATCAATACAACAGAAAATTCAATAACATTAACACAATTTTTTTCTATATTTCATCTGTTACTTTGCCTCCGGCCTGTCAACTTCGAATACAGATCTGAAAAAAAAATCCCAAGACAATTTTTTCTCCTTTTTAGTGCAAGTTTACCAAATCGTCCGGTTCATAATCCTCCCCGTTTTTTTGTTTTTGTTTTTTTTAACAAGAGTAGAAGTTCATCCCTTGCTTTCTGTTTAGGATTGGGTTTCTGGTTCTTTCTAAATTCTATTTCAACTCTAAACATCTAACGTCTCCGCTTAATCTCTGAAATGTTTTTTTTATTATTTATTTTTTATTTATTACCTCAATAAGAGAAGATAGATTCGCCTATCGTCCGCTTCAGACTCTTACCTGGTCATTTGGAACAGGAGTAGAGGTCTATCCGCTGCTTTCAGTTTAGGATTGGATTTCTGGTTCTTTCTACATTCTATTTCAACTCTATACTTCTAACGTCTCCACTTAATCTCTGAAATATTTTTTATTATTGATTTTTTATTTATTACTTCAATAGGAGTAGATAGATTCGTCTATCATCCGCTTCACACTCCTACCTGGTCTTTTGAACAGGAGTAGAGGTCTATCCCCTGCGCTCCGTTTAGGATTGGGTTTTTGGTACTTTCTATTTCAACTCTTTACATCTAATGTCTCCATCGAAAACTCTGAAATTCATTTCATTACTTGGTTTCCGGTCTCTTCTACAGTTTCCGGTCCCTTCTAATGTCTGTCGGTGTTACTAAAGTATGATATCTACATTTGCGACCTACCGTAAATGACTATGCATTTATTATTGATGGAAAAGGCACAGAAAAAACGATGACCTGTTTACTGTTTTTAATGACATCAAATCAGTTTACAAACATTAAAACCAGTATTTTATTGATTTTATTTATTTATTTTTTTTGTATAAAAGATTATTAATGATTTTTTTTATACATAATTAGTTCACTGTTCACTGCCTTTAACTCTAACCCTAATATCTAATCTTAACCCTAACTCCTAACCCTAAGTCTCACCGTAGCCCCTAACCCTAAACCCTAACATATTTCATACTTCCAACAGTTGGTACATATCATACCATCGTAGAAAATGGATAGTAGATATCACACTATAGTATAAAATGAATAATAGATATCATACTATAGTAGAACCTTCTTTTCTTTCTATTTCGCTTTCATCCCTACCCCCTTGCATCTTAGCGGCGTTATCGCTTTGCTTGGGGTAAACAGATTAAAAAAATGTAATTTGAAAAATGTTAAAATTGTCCTCGGGAAGTTATTTAAAAAGTATTGGGTATTATTTATCTGCGTTTGGTGTCAGATGCACGAATTTTCAATTTTTATAATCTTTCATGTTTTAAAAGTCATTTATAAAATTGTAAATGATAAATATTGCATTGTAGTTGGTTAATATGTTTTGTGTTATAAAGTGAATATGATAGCTTAACTTTAAAAGAAAAGAAAAAAAAATTCGCAAAATCCAGAAAGATTCTAATGCACATAAAACCACTAGAAATTAACCCCACTGACTAAAAGTCCCTCTCTCAAAAACGCTCCGATGGTATTCAAAAAAGTAGCGTCACACATGCGTAGTGGGACGATTGCAAATGGCCGCTCCTCGTGACCAAGTGTGACATCGTCGCTTCCTCCCGACGTCGGCCATATTGGATTAACACGTCATACAGGTATATGTCCGCTTTGCCCGGTACTCGGACATTTGACCGGCGGATATTTGGCCGACTGACATTTAACCGAATGGATATTTAGCCTGAAATGTAATGGCGTACTTACATCTATGTCACACTCTTCATCGTAATGTGCTACATATATTTATTTACTGTTTTTATTTATAATTTTCTTTTCTTTTTTTAACAGTCTTTTCAAAATCGATTCTGTATATACAGTGTAACCCGGATATAAGAGAGTTGTCGGGACCGGAGAAGAATTCTCTTATATCCGGGTTTGGTCTATTTTATATACATTAACACAGGCTCTAATTTGGGACCAGAGAAAAATTCTCTTATATCCGGGTTTCTCTTATATCCGGGTTACATTGTACTATATTTTACTTCAAATGCTACCAAAAGATGATAAGTATTTTGAGAAAAAGCCCATTTTACTACAGCAAAAATCCTAAGCCTTTACGATATGAAAGATATTTCAATTTCGCTTTTAATGATCATTATCTTAAAGAGATGAACTAGCTTTTATTTTACTGTTAAATACGAATTTGAATAATTAGGTGCTACTTTTTACCCAAATACACTCAAATATTTTTTAAAATAATAATTTCAATAAACAAATATTGAAATAAGAACATTTTTAACTTTAAATTTAGATTTATTAATTTAATCACTTGAAATTCAGTGGTAATTACTAGTCCTATCCTACCTTATAATAATAATAAGGCCCGTCGGCCGAATATCCATCGGCCAAATGTCCGGCCACATAATCATGATGTTTCTCATTATGTCTTGGGGATGCTGAGTCCATTTTAGGCACTGGACCCTCCCCACAAAGAATTCTAAATGGGTTAATTGTAAAATTTCAATTCTTTTCAGTAAACTGACTCTTCACTGAAGACGATGATTTCTAGTCTTAAAGACCGATATATATATCTTTTAATAGAATTATTTTTTTTTTTTAATCTTTCGTCTTAAATACAAGTAACAGTTCAATAACTGAGTTGGAAATCGTTCAAGAGCCTCAGCAACCAAATTGTCCGCTTAACTCTATGGTAAGCGTCCACTGTCCGTAAGTGACGTCATTCTCATTTAAAAGCAACATAATATCGAACATTCTAAATAAATCTTAAAATAAAAGTCTAAAATGGATACTGACAATTCTTTTCTGTAAATATAAACGTCGCGAGTGACGATAATGGTGATACAATTAACTGAAAGCGCTCAACCAAAATAATTAATCTTTCTATAGTACTAAATCATACATTTATTTGTGAATGACTGCCTAAATCCACATCATATTCATATATATATATATATATACATATATATATATATATATATATATATATATATATATATATATATATATATATATATATATTTAGTTAGTTAGTTTATGCTAATTTAAGGTAATCCGTATGGGTAGACCTGAGGAGGATGTTATCCAGAGAGCTCAATGTAAAATTCAGAGCAGATATGTTTGAATAAAAGACAGGAAACGTTAAGATTCCATGTAATAAGCTATTTCACCATAACCCCTTTTACAGGGTTCTGGATCATCAGACTTTACTTCCAAAAGCTGAATTCTTTCTAACTGTCTTTTATTCAAATATATATATATATTACACTGACGATCCGTTTAGGTGAAACCTAGGTAAGTTTGCCTGGCTCCGTATGTTTATCTTAGCTTTGCTCTACATCGTGTATGGAGCACTTTACTCGTTTTGGGGGTTTTTTTCTTTGGACTCTGAACCTGAGTTCTGGACGATTGTTTTCGCCTCAATTTCATGTTCTTAGTTCTTTCTTTTTTTATTCCTCATTTTTCCTTGGGTATTGGTTTGTTCTACTACAAGCCGAAATACCCAAGGTTTTTCCAATTGAGTATCACTGTTTATATATATATATATATATATATATATATATATATATATATATATATATATATGAATGAATGTCATGTCTGATAATGAGCCATTCTAATGTTCGAATGTTTGCTTTAATTTCTGGTGAAAATAGAGACCAAAATTGTCCAAAATTTGGATATTTTTGCATTAGGTTGGCCCTGAGCTTTCGACTCACATGAGCCATCGTCAGAGTGGATATACAAACAAGAAATAACAAGATATCCACCGTCAAAGATGATATTTTGTTATTTTGACATAGAAGATTGCTATGTGACGACAACGGTCGCTGAATAGCAGACGCAGATCGTAAGTTCAAGATGAGGTTCTGTGACGTCATACTTCGGTCTATCACGTGGTATGAATTTACTTTTTCTATGTCAAAATGACAAAAAATGTCAGGGGAATAAACGCCCGTTTGATTGGCGGAAACAAAGGTTAAACTTTGCTTCCATTTTGTGTTTTCTAAATATGTTTTGGTGTCTTTCATAAAAAGCTTTTGTAATCAGTGTGCGAACTGACAAACCAGTGATTCTGTCTTGTGTGACTATAGTTATTTATATTCATATCTTGAAACGTCGACACTAAAAGCTTAGAATGGTTTAGATGGAAACCTAAGGTTATCTGGTGCTGACAGATGAGACCGTCTAATGATGACTGCACTGGAAAACACCGACTGTGAATAAATCTAAAAATATATGAAGATATATATATATATATATATAAATCTAAAAGTAACATCTGTCAACATAGGCCGGAGAAGATATATATATATATATATATTATATATATATATATATATAGGTTACCGAATTTGTTTCATTTATTTGCTAGTTATATTCGTAGTTTTTAATTTATTTACAATATAGCAACTGTTTCTGTACTGAATTATTCACTTTATAAAAAACTAATCTCTGATATTGAGCACTTTATCCCATAAATATACCTATTAAGACTATATTTCTTTATATTTATATATATATATATATATATATATATATATATATATTACGATTCAAAGAAATCCACAAAAACATATCATCGCAAACAATTCAAATAATATACAAAACCTAAGAATCCGTTTTTGAATGAAAATGATCCTTGTTTATATAAATTTCTGTGGGTATTAGTTCTTATTTTTACTACAAGCTTTCGTCTGTTCCTACAGACATCTTCAGGTATAGAATAGATGTTGTTCTTGTTTTTCTCTTAGTAATAAGAGGACAACGAAAATATATGTATGTTGCTACTGCGCGCTCCAAAAGCAATAACTCATTTCCAATAGCATTTTCGGATACAACAATACATATATTTTCATTTCATTCATAACGGATTCGCAGGTTTTTGTATATTATTTGAATTGTTTGCGATGATGGATTTCTCGCCAATTAAATCATTAACCTTTGCATTAGTTTTTGTGTGAATAATTCATGAATTTTTAAATTGATTGCACGTTTATCGTAATTTAAATAACTGATCCAAGTGCGACTTTTGGATAATAAGTGCGACATTACTGTAATTATTGAACAATATAGTTCATGCCACTTTGATAGAAAATTTACCAGTAAAAATTCGTTCATCACCATCTATGAACGCACAACTTTTAAAAATTTAAAATCAAACTCAGCGTTGCTACTGCGCGCTCCAAAAACAATAACTCATTTTCAATAGCATTTTCGGATACAACAATACATATATTTTCGTTGTCCTCTTATTACTAAGAGAAAAAACAAGAACAACATCTATTCTATACCTGAAGATGTCTGTAGGAACAGATGAAAGCTTGTAGTAAAAATAAGAACTAATACGGCAGAAATTTATATAAACAAGGATCATTTCATTCATAACGGATTCGGAGGTTTTTGTATATTATTTGAATTGTTTGCGATGATGGATTTCTCGCCAATTAAATCATTAACCTTTGCATTAGTTTTTGTGTGAATAATTCATGAATATATATATATATACAGGGTGTCCGTAAAGTTCGTGTGCACTTTAACGAATTTATAACTTTATTTGTATTTGCGATAGAAATAATCTGTAAAAAATGTTACAAAGTTTAATGTACCTAGTTTTAAGTATAGCTAAAATAACTTAGGTGATTTCAGGCATTACTGTAAATCAGTTGGCAAATGTTTTCCGTGAACTGCAAAATTGTATTACCCTTTGTATTGCTAATGATGAAGGACATGTGGAAACTTAAATAAAATTTCAATAAAACATTAAAAAAATATAAATTTACTTCTTTCTAATCCTTTTTACAAATTATTTCTATCACAAATACAAATAAATTTCTTTCTATTAGATACAAATATTAAACGTCGTTAATACTGTTTATTATCAAGCATTTACTTAAATATTTGTATCTACAGAAAGAACGTATATATATATATATATATATATATATATATATATATATATATATATATATATATACCTCTTTCCCTCCCTCTTATTCTAACATTAGATTGTCTATGGTGTGTGTATGTCACCACGAAATGTATCTTTATGCATTAGACATCCGTCAACATTCATTTTTTCTCTAATTTAAACCCCTTGCACCCACCTCTCCTAAAATTCTCTCTGTTAAGGTTTAATCTCCTCCTCCCTCATACTACACCTTCTCTAAATTCTGTTTTTATTTCCGGAGTTGTTTTTATGTTTTCTTTTTT
The DNA here is from genome assembly GCA_903632075.3 of Acanthosepion pharaonis. Classification (NCBI taxonomy): domain Eukaryota; kingdom Metazoa; phylum Mollusca; class Cephalopoda; order Sepiida; family Sepiidae; genus Acanthosepion; species Acanthosepion pharaonis. The sequence goes on from CAHIKZ030000818.1 coordinate 2,608,086, forward strand.
GAATTTGTAGGTCTGATGAATTGGATCGTATTTACGATTCCAATGGAATAAATTATGACCATGGAATATTAGTGTTTAAGCCTTTTATTATTTATATATATATATATATATATATATATATATATATATATATATATATATAATCTTCAGATATTTCTGTATTACATATGCCTACTTCTCTTGCTATATTTGGACAGGGTGTCCATAGAGTTCATGTGTGCACTTTAAAAATTATAACTCTGATTGGATGCGAACTAGAAGAAATCTAAATATACATGGAGACGATATATATATATATATATATATATATATATATATATATATATATATATATATATATATATATATATATATATACAGTGATCCTCGCTAATTCGCGGTTCTCCTATCGCGGATTCATGACTTCGTGGATGTTAAAAAATATATATGGAAAATATATCGGAGTTTCTGGAAAATTCTAGAAAAATCGCGATATATGAACACCTAAAATTTTCAATTAAACCCATTAAAATATTAATAATAAATATTATTTCCTGTTCTAGGAACATATATACAAAACAACAAAACAAGCGTAAAATAGCAATAGAAAGGGCACCGCCGTCTGAAGAGACGTAAAATACAATTATCGGCTGCACAGTAGAAGTCATCATTAGCTTCATCATCATCATTTCTACTGTGCAGCAAATTCATCATCATCATCATTCAAATTCTACTTCAACTTCTTTCGTGTTGAATACAGTAACAATCTTTATTTTTTTAATCTAAAGTGTTATTGCTTAACAGTCGTCCTTGTTATTAATAGAGTACTGTAATGGGTGGGTTGTTAAAAGTACAGGGAGGGTTTTAAAAGTCCAAATACACGTTAAATAAATACTGTAAGTATGGCGTCCCTACTTCGCGAAAATTCAGTTATCGCGGCCGATCTCAGAACCAATCTACCGCGGTAAACGAGGGATCACTACATATATATATATCTGTGTGTGTGTGTGCGCGCGCGCGCGAAAATATATAGAAAATAGGAAAGAACTTGTTAGTTAAATAATCCGAAGTACTTTATATATATCTGTCTATATTTCTGAGATATATATATATATTTATAGTCGGATATATCCACACATTCCGGCCTTCTTCAGGTGGTTGGAATTTCGAACTGAACCCTTTATTTCGATCGCTGGGGCAGACTGTTCTTATTCCACGTGTCAGTTTCAGTTACCTCCTGCTAATTTTCCCTCTAAAGTTCTCCACCGCCTTAACCAGCTCACCTTCTTTGGGTCTGTCACTGGCAGAGATCTGGGTATGAACTTCGAGATTATAAACCTAATGAAATTTGCAATTTTGCTGGGAAAGTTCTTGCAACTTTGTTTCATTTTTTCTATACGAATTTCTATGCGCCAAGGAGATTTTTAGCCAGCATATTGCTGAGAGCCAATTTTCAATGGTGTTCCCTGTCTATGATCTCAACATGAAGAGCAATGGCAGCCAATAGCACTTCCCCTCGCATTTACAGGAAGCCTTGAGGGGCGGCCTGTCTCTCCTTTTGCTGAAAACATTAGGTTTTATAATAAAATTATAGGCGTTGGTTAGATCCTCAAGTGAGCTCAATTCCTGGATGGAGAACTTTAGAGGGAAAAATTAGCAGGATTTAACAATCCATCAAAAAATTAACAGTGTCCTCAAGAGAAATAAAGGGTTCAGTTCGAAATTCCAACCACCTGAAAGGCTGGGCGTACAACGGCCGAAAGACAAATATATATATATATAAATATATATATATATATATATATATATATATATATATATATATAGAACCTATTCAGTGTGACTAACAGCAGAGAAAAAAATTGCCTATACGAAATACGCCAGTAGCCTGGAGAGCTCAATTCAGTTGAAGAGCAATTGAGCAGTAGAGCCATATTTCCATTCAAATTTTAAAAATTAACCTGTCCTCAAGAGACTCAGACTGGATCCATATAAAAACAAAAAAACAAAATTAAACGTGTAACAACTTTAAATCGTGATATATTTGACCATCCCCAAAAAAAACAAAAAAAAAAAACACTAAACAAATTAAGTTTCTTTTTTTCCAGGTTTTCAAATAACATGTTTAGCCATCCTGACACCATTTATCATAAGAATCACTGAAAAACCCTTTGAGTTATTCAGCTAGAAAGAAAACAGGTTAAAATCGTTCTGTGTCGGTTCCACTATGTTCCAAACTGAGCAATAGTGAGAGGAAAAAGATCATTCAGGCCTTCAGTAATGGTACCAACATTCATGTTCTGGCTTCCATGTTCAAAGACCATTCAAGTACCATCAAGAGAATGGTGAATAAGTTTAAAAAAGAGGGAACAGTAGAGAGGAAAACTGGATCAAGATGTCACAACAGGAAGAGGGATCATCATTTCAAATTAGAACTAAATATATTTCTAGAGTTCAAAGTAGAGTTCATTAGTGTTATAACAACCTCGAAGAATTCTAGTAAGATATCTTTAATCATTTCTAATATACAACTGTTCGAAGCTTAATTTAACAATTGCACAATTTCTGTTTTGTACGATTTGTACACTTTTTCTGTTACACCCAGTGCACACACACATATATATATATATATATATATATATATATATATATATATATATATATATTGATTCGTTGTAATCTGTCAGAAAGGTTCGCTTTTCTATTTTGAAAACTTCTTCCTGCGAACCAATAGTTCTTGATGTGGTTGGAGCTTTCGGTCTGATCAATAAAGGAACTCAACAGTTACTCAACAGAATTCCTTTTACACCATCTGTACAGGAAACCATAAAAATAGTTCTATCACACACACGCCATATCCTACGAAGAGCTCTATCGATTTAAGATTTTTCTTTTTTTGTTAGTAGCTGTCTTTTGTTTAATTAAGTAGAAAAAATAAAAAAATCACATCCCTCGCTTGTCCAAGTTCATAGGTCATGACCCGGCATGGTATTATAAAACAAATGCAGGTAAAAAAGAATTTATAATAATAATAATGTCGCTTGAGTAATTAATATTCATAATAATATTACTTTTATTATGGAGTCCAGCTCGGTAGTAGCCATGCGAGGTGTATCATGAAAGGTATATGTACCCCAGCGTCGCTGATTTCTCACCGAATGACGAAAAAAATGGTGCTGATCACGAGGAAGGTGATGGGGCTATAAAGTTTTTTGTTGTCTCTTGCTTTCCTGCCATAATTTTCGGAGATTTGTCCATACAACAACCTCATTCAGTAATACTCTATCTTGAGTTTCTCTTGGACCTTGTATTGGGCGAATATTTATTTATTTATTTATTTTTTTAAAGCCAACTCCAATGCATTGCTGGTGAAGTAAATAGAATTATTAATGAAGATATTTACGTAAAGAGAAACAAACGAAGTTGCTGCTCGCAGTAGTGAGAGCTGAATCAAGTGAGCATTAACCGGTAAAGGCAAAACGGGAAATGCAAACGTTTGGCGAAACGAAAAAAGGGCGGGAAAACGGAAGACGCGTAAATATCGAAACATCGAATAAAAAAATCAGTCAACTGTTTTAATTATTGAATTTTGGAAAACGAACGGGAAGGAAATGAGAAATAATAAAACGTAAACACTGAATAGAAAGAAAAGAATATAAATTCGTTTAACGAAAATTGAAAAAAAAAGATCTTTTGAAATTGATTAAATCGCTTGGAAAAGTGAGCGTTCTCTGATCAGGTTAGCGCTCGGCAAAACAAACTTGAATTATGGTTACAACATAATTACAGTTTTATTTAAATTTAAGAAGGTAAGGACGACGTCGGTGATGATTCAAATAACACCAGAGAACTATTTGGTTTCGTTAATTTCATGACATGTTGTTACTAACGAACGACAGTGAAGCTGCGCCAAAAGTGGCCTGCCAATGGGAACAGGTCTTCGAAAATAGAACAATCATGTGCTGCGAATCAAGCCACCGTCCAGTTTGACGCCAACGGCCGATTATTGCGGATCAACCCACCGTCCAGTTTGACGATAACGAGCAATTATTGCGAATGAAGCCACTGTCTACTTTGACACCAACTACCGATTGTCACGAATCAAGCCACCGTCTAGTTTGACGCAAACGACCGATTGTCGCGAATCTAGTCACCGTCCAGTTTCACGGTAATGAGCAGTTATCGCAAATGAAACCACTGTCTATTATGACATGAACGACCGATTGTCCCGAATGACGCCACTGTCTAGTTTGACGTCAACGACCGATTTTCGTAAATGAAGCCACCGACTAGGTTGACGCCAACGACCTATTGTTGCGAATCAAGCCACCGTCTAGTTTGATGTGAACGTCTGACTGTCGCCAATGAAGCCACCGTCATGCGGCTGCAGGCTAAACCTGCACATGAGACTGAAATACTCTCGGGCGAAGTTGACGCAGCATAGCTTAGCGAGGGTCATTCTAGACTGTAGTCAATGACCAGGGTTTCCTCGATTGAATCAACGCCTCGTGACCATGTCCGTTTCGGTGTCCAAGGCGAGACTATCACGTCGGAGGACATCAGCTAGTATTTGTATAGAAAGTCTTACAGAACAGATATAAATTCGAAAATTGAAAAAAAAAATCCTTCTTAAAATTGATTAAATTATTCAGCAAAAAAATATCAACGTCTGGCCAGGAAAACGTTCTTCAAAACAAACCTGAATTAAAGTTACATCATTACGATTTCATTTAAATTTAAAAAGGTCGGAATGATGTCATTGATGATTCAAATAAAATCCGAGAAAGATTTGGTGAGCTTGGTTAATTTCACGACATATTGTTCATAACGAACGACGCTGAGTCAATTTGATTGGTTGATTTTGTTTAGCAGCTTATGAACCTCGATTGGTTATTTAATATCGTAATATAAATGACTGGAATACAGTTTTATGGCTTCAAGTAAATATATTTTGAACGCAATTGCATGTCTTCAGCTACAGATAAAATTTATTGCCGGTTATTTTACTTTAAAAGTAGCCATTTAGCAATAAAAGTACTGTTGTTCCTTTTTATATAAAAATGTATTACTGGTATTTTTACTATAAAAAACGCAATTTTATACTTTCATAGTATTTTCTTTGGGGGTTCACTAAATGACCGTAGCTGGGATCCTAACTGGTGCATGACAGGGTGTATCTGGGAACAACGGCAATTAAGAGGCGGTTCAACGCTCCTCAAAACCTTCAATCTCCCGATCATAGGTCTTGCTGCCGGATGTAGTTTATCGTCATACCCGGGATTGAAACTGCGTCAACATCCAAACTTCCGATCGGAGACCTTGCTAACGGATGTAGTATATCCTCATACCCAGGACTGAATCTACGTCAAAGCGACCTACCAATGCGGACAACAACAATTAAGAAGTGGTTCCACGCTCCTCGAAAACTCAAATCTCCAGAGCAGAGCCCTTGCTGCCGGATATAGTTTATCGTCATACCCAGGATTGAAACTTTGTCAAAGTTGCCTGCCAACGCGGACAAAAACAATTAAGAGGTGGTTCCACGCTCCCCAAAACATCCAAACTTCCGATCAGGGGCCTTGCTACTGTACGTAGTATACCTTCATACCCAGGACAGAAATTATGTCAAAGTGGCCTGCAAATGAGGACAACAGCAATTAGAAGGTGATTCCACGCACCTGAAAACCTCCAATACCCTAATCATAGGTCTTGCTGCCGGATGTAGTTTATCGTCATACCCGAGAATGAAACAGCATCACAGTGGCGTGCCAATGCAAGCTACAGCAATTAAGCTGTAGTTCCATGCTCCCCAAAAGCGCCAATCTCCCGATCAGAGCCCTTGCTGCCGGATGTAGTTTATCGTCATACCCAGGATTGAAAGTGCATCAAAGCGGCCTGCTAGTGCGAACAAAAACGATTGAGAGGTGGTTCCACGCTCTTCAAAACCTCCAATCTCCCAATCAGAGGCCTTGCTGTCGGATGTAGTTTATCGTCATACCCAGGACTGAAACTGCGTCAAAGCGGCCGGCCAATTTACTCTGTGGTTTTCTCAACATGTAGAACCACATGTTTTTCACTTCAAATCTTTTCTTTATCTGTGATTAAATTGTTCGACACTCACTGCTACAGGACATTAGGTATTACTTGGCTGGTCAACACTCGTTTCTTTGTTTCTGGCGATGTTTTACTGTCTCTAAAGACTTGGTTTAGTTTATGAATTGCAGGAGGAGATTGTTCAGCATTCACTGCCATATTGGAAATTAGACATTACATCGAAGTTCAGCCTCTTTTTCATTGCTTCCAATCACATGTTCCTATCTCTAAATACTTTGCTTAGTTTACGGTGATTTTCTAAGCGTAGTTTAGATGTGGCACAAGGCCGAAAGTATGGGGCGCCCGATGAGGATCGAACTCACTATTCAGTCGTAATTGTTCTAGAGAGACAAGGCTTGTTAACCATTACACTACCTCGATGTGCTCTGAAATGATTTTCCAAGCATAACTTAGATGTGGCACAAGGCCGAATGTATGGGGCACCTGATGAGGATCGAACTCACTATTCAGTCGTAATTGTTCTAGAGAGACAAGGCTTGTTAACCATTACACAATCCTCGATGTGCTCTCTGAATGATTTTCCTAAGGTAGTTTAGATGTGGCACAAGGCCGAATGTATGGGGGCAACCTGATGAGGATCGAACTCACTATTCAGTCGTAATTGTTCTAGAGACAGGGCTTGTTAACCATTACACTACCTCGATGTGCTCTGAAATGATTTTCCAAGCGTAGCTTAGATGTGGCACAAGGCCGAATGTATGGGGCACCCGATGAGGATCGAACTCACTATTCAGTCGTAATTGTTCTAGAGAGACAAGGCTTGTTAACCATTACACTACCTCGATGTGCTCTGAAATGATTTTCCAAGCGTAGCTTAGATGTGGCACAAGGCCGAATGTATGGGGCACCCGATGAGGATCGAACTCACTATTCAGTCGTAATTGTTCTAGAGAGACAAAGCTTGTTAACCATTACACTGTCTCGATGTGCTGTCAAATGATTTTCCAAGCGTAGCACAAGGCAGAAAGTATGGGGCACCCAGTGAGGATCGAACTCACTATTCAGTCGTAATTGTTCTAGAGAGACAAGGGTTGTTAACCATTACACTACGTCGATATGCTCTAAGATGATTTTCCAAGCATAGCTTAGATGTGGCACAAGGCCTAAATTATGGGGCACCCGATGAGGATCAAACTCACTACTCAGTCGTAATTGATCTAGCGAGATAAGCATTACGCATTACACCCTTGCTAAATGCCACTTGCTTAGTTTCTGAAACGTATGGGGAAATTGTCCAGTATCCGCTGCCATATAGGAGATTCCATAGCAGTTCAACGCTCTTTCCTATGTTTCTAACCATATTTTCCTATCTCTTGATAATATGCTTAGTTTCTGAAAAACATCTTTCGCTAGTACCATGTTTCTTCGAATTTTTGTGTCATATTTTATTCCATCCGTTTCTTCGATAATGGCAACTAGTTGATTTTGACGTCCCGAAAGATTATACCTGTTCGCAATATCTGCTTCATAAACAGCACAGTTTTGGCATTCCCGCAAAATTTATCTTCTTTTTTTAATAAATAAAACGAATTATAAGCTGAAAATATGTTTTATTTTCTTGCATTTGTAATTTCATAATCAATAAAGTCTAACATGCCAATTTTGGAAATAAAAAAAAAAACATTTCACTAATATGATACTTATCAGACTGCGTAGAAATGCGACATTTTTGAAAAGAGTTAATTAAATCTCAGTTCCTCGAGCTGTAAACAAAGAATTTTTATTTCCACATCCGGATTGTAGATTATTGGCGCGGGAATCAAAATGAGAAACCGGAGTTCAAATCCTACTCTGGTCGGGTGGGTTTGCATTTACATCAATACCATTTCTCATCAATGCCATATATATATATAGATAGATAGATAGATAGATAGATAGATTAATTTAAAGAAAAACAGACCAATTTAAGGCTCCATTGTAATCATTTATTTCACCAGAGACCTTTATTTTTACCTGGATCTTCAGACATCACTTTCAAAAGGTGAAACGAAAAATGAAATTAAAGTTTACACTTTTGACGGGCAGTATTAAGCTTATATAAGTTGACATAGAATGTGGTGAGGAATGGTGTGAGAGACATGGTCGAGTTTAGAGAGGGAAGGGAGAGTTTTAAAATTTATTTTTATATTTCTTAATATTGAGGAAGGAGGGGGTAAGGATCAGACGTTGACCTATTTAATCGCTCAACTCAACGGAAATGATATGGGGAAAGGAAAAGTTAATACTGCCCGTCAAAAGTGTAAATTTTAATTTCATTTTTCGTTTCACCTTTTGAAAGTTATGTCTGAAGATCCAGAGAAAAATAAAAGTCTCTGGTGAAATAAATTATTACAATGGAGCCTGAAAGTGGTCTGTTTTTCTTTTAAATTACATTATTCGCTCTGAATTAACATTAGGCTCTCAGGATTTCTTCCTCCTTGGGATTATCCATAAGGATTACTAAGATTTTCGTTACTTATATATATATATATATATATATATATATATATATATATATATATATATATATTGAACAATAAAAATATTAAAAATTAAAATATCAAAAAATTAAAATCTTCAGACACACTGGGTTGTATATTAATATTCTTATGTTTTTATTATTTCAGTTAGATCCCTCGATTAGTTTCGGCCAACATGGCCATCATCAGGAGAAAAAAATTTGCTTTTTTAGTAGCAGTGAACTACAAAAATGAATGACTTGATAAAGAAAATGAATTTTTATCTATAGTTTTCATTTGTTTTTTTTTATTTTTTACTTTTTTAACAGAAATTTTGGTCAGTCCATGTGTTGATCAAACAGTCTCTTTTAAGTTGTTATTTAAGATAAGAGCTGGATGGATTCATATATATATATATATATATATATATATATATATATATATATATATATATATATTCACTTGTATGGATATGACTTTGTGACGCTTCTGCGACCATCAGATGATCTGATGATAATTGCAAAAAGCGTGAAACCTAGGGTCAAAAATCATATCCATACAACTAAATATGTTAGCTCTATCATTGATATTGAGCGCTTTTCCACTAAGTAATACGCATATATAATAAAATAATATATATATATATATATATATATATATATATATATATATATATGTATGTATCTTAAGTTGAACGATTAAATAAATTAATGTCTGATCCTTACATCCTCCTTCCTCAATGTTAAGTATTATAAAAGAAATATGAAAATCAATTTTAAAATTCTCCCTTCCCTCTCTAAACTCGACCATGTCTCTCACACCACTCCTCACCACCTTCTGTGTCAAATTATATAAGCTTAATACTGCCCGTCAAAAGTGTAAATTTTAAATTCATTTTTCGTTTCACCTTTTGAAAGTGAAGTCTGAAGATCCAGAGAAAAATAAAATTCTCTGGTGAAATAAATTATTACAATGGAGCCTTAAATTGGTCTGTTTTTCTTTAAATTGAACTATTCGCTCTGAAATAACATTGAGCTCTTAGGATTTTATCCTTTTTGGAATTATCCATACGAATTACCAAGATCTTCGTTACTTATATATATATATATATATATATATATATATATATATATATATATATATATATATATATATAATTATTTATTTAGAAATATGATTCCAACTCGCAACATAAGAGGTCTCATGTTTCAAAACAAGAGCCGAAAACTTCAATATAATTATTTGAATCAAATTGAGTTAAAGTAAGCTCTGTTCCATCTTCAAGCGAATTTTTTTTTTTTTTTTTGAATAACGTATTTCTGAAATTTACGTGTTTTAATAATTTAAATCAAAATTTCCATGGTAACAGCTAGGGCGAATTGTTTAAGTTGGGTAGGCGTGTGTTGGGTGTTAATAATAAGTATCAGTATAGAGTTACTTTCATAGATGTTAAGTCAGGGAAAGGTGGGGGTGTCTAAAGTTGAAACGGAAGATGTATTAATCCTAGTCTGGTATGCTTTCATGGAGATCTATTTATTTTTTATTTTTTTTTTTTATGAAAGGATTTGTGCATATAAAAAACTGCCGTAACGTTTGTTTTTTGGACGACTTCATAAAGGGTTATCATTTTTGTAGGGTATTTAAACTATTTATTTGGGCTATGGATTATGAAAGTTATTTATATAACAATTCAAAGGTTGGAGTTTATCAAATAAAATGTATACAGTGCCATAACATGTACATTGGGGAGACTTCAAGTGATATAAAGACACGCATCTAGGAACACAAAAGAGATCTGCGTTTAAAAAAAACATTTAAATTCTTTCCTATTGCACCGCAACAACGTAGGACAACTTTAATTTCAGCGATGCCAGCCGTATCAAAAAAAAAATATAACCCATTAAAGAGAAAATATTATGAAAATATTTTTATAACAACATTACCAATTCCTAGCACAAGTTTATAAAGCTACATTGCATCACCATTTTTCTACAGATCCATTATTCATTAATCTAACTTATCTTTTCAGAATATATAAAATCGATATATATATATATATATATATATATATATATATATATATATAATATAATATGCACTTTTATATTTTAATGAAAACTTTCAAAATATCCTACTGCGTCTCGAATCAAAAACATGCTACTGCATCTTACTTTTCTACAGATCCATTATTCATGAATCTAACTTATCCTTTTAGAATATATAAAATCTTTATATATATATATATATATATATATATATATATATATATATATATATGCGAATGCTTTTATATTTTAATGAAAAACCTTTCAAAATATCCTGCTGCGTCTCAAATCAAAACATGCTACTGCATCTTACTTTTCTACAGATCCATTATTCATGAATCTAACTTATCTTTTCAGAATATATAAAAAAATATATATATATATATATATATATATATATATATATATATATATATATGCACGCTTTATATTTTAATCAAAAATTTTCAAAATATCCTGCAGCGTCTCGAATCAAAACATGCTACTGAATCTTACTAACTTTTACACATTTTAGCCTCGAGAATTTTTGCTACACATATTTAAATAGTATCTGTTACTTTAATACACGTGACACGTATCTAACTAATAAGAAATGACCTAACACAACATGACATTATTTGGCGTCTCTTTGCTTTTAATCATTTTTTATATTGCTATCTTGATCTCTAACGAAGCTTTAATAAAGTAAATTATGGTAGATTAAGATCTGTTTCCTACTAGTTCATTTTACTATCATTTTTCGGTTCCTGTCTATACACTCCCTCTCTCTCTCTCTCTCTCTCTCTCACTCTCTACATATATATATATATATGTGTGTGTGTGTGTGTATTTAGGTAGCAAATTCTCATTTAGGCATGTCTGATTTAATAAATTACAGACATTATGTCTGCTAATTTTTAACAAAATCTGTTCATACATATATATATATCTTTCAAACACGTTTCGTTGACTATGACAGACACAGAAAATTTGAATTTTTTTATTAAGATTTCTAGTATATTTAAATTTTTCGGTCACTTCTTAGGGGTTTGTTTTTAAGTATTGAACCCCTTCAAAATGGCTAACGAAGTGACCGGAAGTGGTTGGGAGAATAGACACTACGAACAATTTTTTTTTACGCCAGTTACATTGACTTTCAATGGGATTATTTTTTAGTGTTTTGTTTAGGAGCTTGCTTAATACATTATTCTTATTTTGGGATATGTAATTATCTGTTTTTTGTACAACTATAGCTTACCTTAATGTTATTTTTGTTGAAAAACTTTTTCAGTGTTGAAGAATGAGCAAAGTGTTTGTGACCAAAAGTATATACAGAGACAATGATGCGAAATATTATTTTGGATCCACTGAGAACAGCTGGAAATCGAAATTTTACCACCACAAAATAACACCGAGCAATATCAAGTACAAAAACTGCACATTGCTTTCAAAGTATGTTTGGCGATTAAAAAACTACCATAAGAGCCCAATCATTAACTGGGAGATAATCGCTAAAGTTAAATATATATATATATATATATATATATATATATATATATATATATATATATATATATTATATAAGTAACATCTCTTTATACAAGTTTTCGTTAAAAACGATTGACAAGATTTTTATTTAATTTTCTTTTGTTTCGCACAAGTGATTTTCTTTTCTGGATACAAAGTGTGTAAACACTGGCCAATACTTCTACATATCCCAGCACTTTCGGCTATTCTTTTACCCATTATTAAGGACGATTTTTATTTATTTTTTTTTTTTTTTTTTACCGGTTTTGTCTGTGTATCAGAAGTTATAAGAATACTTTATTTTCCAAATATGGTCAGTACGTTGCAGCTGTGTTCATAGTTAATGTTATTGGGTGTTAGCTTTTATTATTAGTGCCTCCATTATCTTTAATCCTTTTTTTTTCACGTGTGGGTGAGGCTATTATACTTGTATTTTCTACTTGTATGTTGTGGATGGACTTGGGTAGATTTCTCTGTATGTTTAAATGAGTCTTAATTAACGTTAGGACGAGAAGGCGCAATCTACAGCCTATTAGCTTCTGCTAGGCTGATGTAAGGTAACACATACAAATTAAAACTAAATTAACATTGAAATTGTTGTCCATATACATTGAGTCAGTTGCCAACAAATACATTGAGTCAATTGCTTCGTCGACCGCAAGGAAAGTTGGCTCCCTGTGCCGCGCCAGGAAATTTTTCTCCCCGGAATCGATCCTCCAGATCTACAAATCAACAATTCGCCCTTCCATGGAGTATTGCTGCCATATATGATCTGGAGTCCCTTCTGTTTGCCTCGCCCTGTTCTGGCATCTCGTCTACAGACACTCTCTCACAGATGCGCCGTCGCCTCTCTGTCTTTTTTACAAATACTTTCATGGAAATTGCTCTGAGGAGCTGCATTCGCTGATTCCCAGACTTCAGGGAGTTCAAGCGCCCTACAAGGCTGGCATCCCTCTCACCTTTCACTGTCGAAACTCCTAAATGTAGCCGTCTCTTCTCCAATAGCTTCTGTCTCGCACCTCTCGCCTGTGGAACACCCTTCCCTACTGCAGTTTCCCTGAGAGCTATAATCTCCAACTATTCAAATGTAATGTCAATCGACATGTGGCCTTAATCTATCCACTATCCTTCTCCTCATCCTTTCCTCTATCACTCCTATCTGATCTTGCTTCAAATCTTCTGTGACCCCTTGCGTCCTAGTGGCTTCTCGGCTTTCTTGGAGTGAAACGCTTAAAAAAAAAAAGAAAATATAATACATTTTGTGATGTCAACGAACACTCGTTTGACACTTTTGGGGTGCCAACGAATAATCATTGTCACTTTCGTAATGCTCGTTGTAGTAGAGACTTTGTAATTGCAGATTACAACTATAGTAACGCAGATGTCAGACGCCTTTGAATAACACTCGTACTAATAGTACTTGCTCGATAATACTCGCTCGACAAGTAACTCGTATAGTGATCCGAATAGAGAAATAGTATAGTGAATACAGTAAAGAATAGCGGTCTGTATAGTAATAGAGGATAGAGTAGAAATAGTGATCATGCGACTTACTACTTATGCGTTTCCTCTATGGTCACGTGATCTATTTATTTCAATAATGGGATCGCCTATGTTTGCTCACTGGCGATCTATGTTCAAACGCAAGTGTCGGCAGTGGCAATTTATTCCTACATAACAGGTTTACGTCTCATACATTAGAAAAAATATTAATGATACGATAAAGAGTCATATATAACGCTTATAAATCAAAATTGTTTACACATTGTTTGATATTTACAAAACTATATTCACGTTTCGTCTGTTGGAGTAGACAGAAAATTGTTGACTTTTCAAAGCTTTGTAAAACTAAATTTCAAAGCTTTGTGAAACCAGGTTTGAAAACTTTGTAAAACCAAATTTCAAAGTTTTTTGAAACCAGATTCCAAAGGTTTGTGAAACCAGGTATAAAAGCTTTGTAGAACCAGATTTCAAAGCTTTGTAAAAACAGATTTCAAAGCATTCAGAAACCAGGTTTCAAAGTTTTGACCAACCAAATTTCAAAACTTTGTGAAACCAGATATCAACGCTTTCTAGAACCAGATATCAAAGCTTTGTGAAACCAAGTTTCAAAGCTTTGTGAAACCAGATTTGAAAGCTTGTGAAACCACATATCAAAGCTTTGTAGAACCACATATCAAAGCTTTGTAGAACCAGATATCAACGCTTTCTAGAACCAGATTTCAAAGCTTTGAGAAACCCAATTTCAAAGCTTTGTGAAATCAGGTTTGATAGCTTTGTAAATCCAGATTTCGAAGATTTGTGAAACCAGGTTTCATGAATTCTTTAATTAATTGTTTCACTTTAAATGGCATCGCTATTATGGGTAAGTCCAAAGTATATTACCGGTGTTCTGCCTATACGTGCAGCGTCCCTTCAGGACATGGGAATGCATGACCCTCCACATTTTCCTGTACTTTGTATCCCTTAATAAAGCTCGTTCATTAGCTATATTTCTTAATTCCCGTCCTGTTATCCATTATGTGCTGCTTTTCTCTGACCCTCTTGACTTCAATATGTCCTGTGAGTATCAGATTTTCCTAGCTCTCTTTCCTCATTATGTGCTCTACACATTTCAACGATCACTTCTTGATATTAAGCATATATATTTTTTTTCTGTTTTATTTTTTCTCTCAAACTGCTTCGTTACTCACATGTTCAGTCCATGATATTCTCAGCATCCATCTGTAGAACAACCTTTCTGTTGCTTCATTTCTGCCTGTGCGAGGAGATTTTCTAGCATTCACTGGCTTATAGGAGGACCGATATTACATGACAGTCCTGAACGTTTTCCTTTGTTTCTAACGATATATTCCTATTTCATAATACCATGCTTAGCTTTTAAAAGGCATCTTTCTCTATCCCAATGCGCCTTCGGATTTCGATGTCTCATTTTATGTCCTCTGTTAAACATTTTTCCGATATTCAAATTGCTGTAGTTTGATTTTAGCACCTCCAATTTATAATTTGCATGTTACGCAGCATATAAACTACGCTTACTATATCGCTATTTAGATAGGTAGATAGAGATGTAGTTATATATATATATGTGTGTGTGTGTGTGCGTGTGTGGTGGGGGCTATGTGTATGTGTGTGTGTTTGTGTGCGTATTTAGGTAGACAAGTTTATTTTAGGCATGCCTGATTAAATAAATCACAAACATTATGTCTGCTTATTTTTAGAAAGTACTTTCAACTGTACATTCAGTCATCTTCAGGCATGGAAATTATTTTGCTTTTGGTAAAATTCAGGTAGCATGCGAGACGAAAAAATTAAATGCGAATCGAAATATTTTTTTTTTTTAATGAGTTATTGTTAACGAATACAAACTTTTGGAGTGTGCAGTTGCAACGCTAAGGTTGAATTTTTTTTGAAAATTTAAGAGAGTGCGTTTTTTTATTAATTTCCATGACTGAAGATGACTAAATGTAGAGTTGAAAGTACTTGTGTATTAAAAAAAGACCTTATACTGCTTATGATTTTTTAAAACAAGGATCATAACATTCATCAAGTGATTTGTAGGTTAATGCACCTTTAAAATTTTGTTTGTGGGATTTCGCCATTTTATATCGTTGACTTTACTTTTTGTATGAACGATTCATTGTAATATATATATATATATATATATATATAGATAGATAGATAGATAGATAGATAGATAGATAGATAGATAGATAGATAAACTGCATCTGAGAATATTTACATATGTAAGTTATGCCACGAGGAAAAGTTGACGATGGCCACATACATAAACAAGGACAAACTCCTAAATGAAAGATCGGAGGTGTCATCGAAGTGCTTTTTTTTCTCGCCTTTTCCCTCCTCCTTTTCCCTTCCGCCTTAACATCCGGGGTTCGTAAATAATGGTGGTGTTGTGTCAACTAAAGTATTTCATCCTACCTGCCTGAGAACACCTAACGGTTGAAACCCGGGTAGGGTGGTTGCTTGAATTTTGGGATTCCTGATTACATTTTGCTCTACAACTCAAATGTTGGGGACCCACGCTGTCTACGGCCTCCTTTTACAATATACTATTTTATATTTTATTTTAAATTAATATATATATATATATATATGTGTGTGTGTGTGTGTGTGTGTGTGTGTGTGTGTGTGTGTGTGTGTGTATCTATATATAAATATTCTCAGATGCAGTATATCTGTAAAAGAGATAAAATGAATGAAAAGACGAGACGGAAACTATAGTTAGATTTTAGCCGATGCATTTCAACATTCGAAGGACTTTAGACAAATGTGATAGTTTTATTTTGCAACTAGTATATACTTGACAGTTACTCAAAATGTCCAAACTCCAGGACGCTCATAAATATTCAGCAAGTTAACTGAAAAGATGTAGTTGTTAGATGCATTGTGAAGAACAGTCTAGACGTGCATAATAAATTGCCTAGACTGTTCTTCACAATACATTGGGGAAACCAGTAGGAAATTAAAAAAAAAAAAAAAAGACGTGTCTATGAACACAAAAGAGATCTTATAAATAATAATTTAACAAATGCACTAGTCATACACAAAAATAAATTCGATCATAATTTGGATCTAAGAAATGCCACACTCATCAAAAGCGAAATGACACCGTAGAATATTGTGAAAATATCAATCTACGCCCCGGGTTTTAACCAATATCACCTTTCCCAAGCAAACACACGCAATAAATGTGTTGAAAACTCAAAGGAAAACAGCTGAATCCATCATTTCGACTTTTGGAACGGAATAATAACAACCTCCATCTAATATTGCCATCCAAGAAACTTTTTCTTTTTTTTCTTTTTCGTTTTTGCTTTTGCTTTTGCGAGTATACTAAATGACGTCTTCTAAGGTCTAAATGCCGAGACATTTCAGTTAACCTATTATTGAGCGTCTTTAAATTTAAAAATTTCCTTACAATGAAGCTGCATGATGTAATCTGGAATCTAACACCTAAATCTTTTCAGTTAACTTGCTGAATATTTATGAGCGTAAAATATATGCTTTTAACAAAATAACACCATCATATTTGTCTTGATAAATTTCGTCGAATCACGAAACGTACCAGCTGAACTAAGTGTAGTTTTCCTCCTGTCTTTTCATCCATATATATATATATATATATATATATATATATATATATATATATGGGCAACAATCCCTTTTTTTATACGTTCCGTTAAAGAGAACTGATAAGGTAATAAAATGAAGATTTTTATCTAACTTTTGTACTTACAAGTGTTTTCTTTTGTGGACGCAAAGTGTGTAAAAACTGCCCAAAGGTTCTCCAAATTCGAGCGCTTTCGGCTATTCTTTTTGCGATTATCAAGGGTGATTTATATTTTTTTTTATTTTTACCTGAATGTGTAGGATTGTGTCTAAACATACATGAATGTTTTATTTTCCAAACACTGTCAACACAGTGTGGCCGTGTTCATAGTTAATGTTATTGAGTGTTAACTTTAACTTTTGTTATTAGTAGTACTTCTATTATTTTTTGTTATTCTTTTCCATGTGTGTCGTTTATTTTCTAATAGAATATTTCCGAAGGAGTTTGGTAGGTTTCCGTGTATGGATTAATGAGTCCTAATTGATCTAAAGTCTGCTACCGTTCAATTAAAAATAAACAATCATCCTTGACAATGGGTAAAAGAATAGCCGAAAGCGCTTGGATATGCACAACTTTTGAACAGTTTTACACAATTTGTTTTCGGGATAAAATCACTAGTACGAACAAAATAAAAATTAAATATAAACCTTAAACATATATATATATATATATATATATATATATTCATGAATCATTCATAAAAAAAACAAATATAGAGGTTAATGATTTACATGGCGAGAATACATCATCGCAAACAATATAAATAAGATGCATCAACCCCAAACCTGTATATGAATGATATAATCCCTGTTTATAAATTCCAGTTGCATAAGGTCTTTTTAATTTTTTACAAGCTTTCGTCTGTTCCTACAGACATCCTCAGGTATGGAAGTAGATTTTCTTCTTGTTTTTACTTCTCGGTAATAAGAGGACAACGAAAATAGATATGTAATCCGAAAAAATGCTATGAGAAATGTGTTATTGTTTTGGAAGGTGCGGTCGCAACGCTGAGTTTGAATTTAAATTTTAAGGTTGCGCGTTTTTGTAAATATATATATATATATATATATATATATATATATTACAGCATGAAACTTCTAACATTAGAATATTTTCTTATCGGCTTCGCATTTCATACGCTGCATGTTTTCAGTAATTTCAATCTTCTGTCTAAATAGCAATATATGTTCAGCTTATGTATGTGTTGCCTAGAGAGTTATTGCTTTAATTTTATTGTGTTATAATTATTTTAAATTTTAAGTGTAAAAAAAAATTGATTATCACAATATGATTTCATTAACTCGGAAATTTAATTAATGATTTTATTCCACATTATTATATTACAGATTTTCAAATATATGTACACTCTTATATAATACAATTATTCTACTAGTTAGACCGCTTCTTATTATCCCACTTTATTTCAGCGCTCTAGTAAAATAATTTATTTCTAGTTTCATTCCATCTTATTATTGTTGCTTTTTATCCCAACCCTCAATGGAGGATCTTGAATATGTGGTAACCTGACTTAGTGTTTTCGCAGCTTCGGCTACAGTAAAAAGGACACCAAAGCTAGGGGGAGGAGAAAATGAAGTTACAGATTTGTTTTTGGTCTTATCGACTTGTGAGGGTATAAAAAAAAAATCTCCCTCATGCTCTATCCCAATGTGTTGGAAGATTTAGCATATGAACAAATTGTTGCAATCTTAAAAGCAAAAAAATTAGTCTTTGCGGAAAGATTTCTCGAAAGTAGATAGACACAGGACAAAACTATTCTGCAATATGTCCAGCGATTAATAGAAAGATAAGGATATTGTGAATTCGAAAGAATTGGCTCGGAACAAATGTCTATCGAAGACAAGATAATTGTGCTAAGACTGATTGAAGGAATGCTTGAGAACTCGTACAAGCGTAAAATTCTAAAGCGGCTTCAAGCTCATAATTTGAAGCTGGAAGCATGTGCGTAATTCTTACAAGAATTGGAATTGAT
This sequence comes from Acanthosepion pharaonis, assembly GCA_903632075.3. NCBI lineage: Eukaryota > Metazoa > Mollusca > Cephalopoda > Sepiida > Sepiidae > Acanthosepion > Acanthosepion pharaonis. The sequence goes on from CAHIKZ030000818.1 coordinate 2,627,289, forward strand.
TCAAAAAATTAATGCCTCTGAAGACTGCATTGAGATTTACAGTGCTACTAAAAGCTTACTAGTATGCAGATATTGCAATATGGAACATGAAAACAATAAAAATATGTGGCTGTTCTATGGGAAATGATGTTTTAATTGTAAAAAGAGGAATTATTTCCAGACGGAATGCACATATGAAAAGCGAGTTGGAAAACTGGAAAATATAGATCCTCCGGTATCTGTCTATATTTCTGAGATGAGGTATTATGTACACTACTTATATTATTCGGACTATAGTCCTCACCTTTGTCGCCATATTTATTACAACGTTTCAGCCCTTCAGTATCTGTCTATATTTCTGAGATGAAATAAAATATACACTACTTATATTATTCGGACTATAGTCCTCATCTTTGTCGCCATATTTATTACAACGTTTCGGCTTTTCAGTATCTGTCTATATTTCTGAGATGAGGTATTATGTACACTATTTACATCATTCGGACTATTGTCTTCATCTTTGTCGACATCTTTATTACAACGTTTCGGCATAGTTGACATTAGTTTGAGCTGGAGAAACCCACGTTGAACTCAGCCTTGTGCCACATACATTCCTCGTGGGGAGACTGTTAAATATAGACAGTCGACACGCAGTTTCGTCGAGAGGTAGACTGATCCCTAACCCACTGGTTCTAAGGGAATATTTTTGGCTGAGCCTACGGGGTCGGCGAAACCCACGTTAAACTTGGCCTTGTGCCACATACATTCCTTGTGGAGGGCTGTTAAATATAGACAGTCGACGTGCAGTCTCTGACTGTGTGCGGCTTCTGTCGAACTCTCTGCTTTGGCAGATGAACCCGGAAGAATCTTTGCCGAAGGTCAAAGTTTCGTCGGGGAAGGTGGACAGATCCCTAACCCGTTTATGCTGGTTCTAAGGGAATATTTTTGGCCGAGCCTACGGGCTCGGAGAAACCCACGTTAAACTCGGCCTTGTGTCACATGCATTCCTCGTGAGGGGGGTCTGTTAAATATACAGACAGTCGACACGCAGTGTAACCCGACTGTTCGGACAAGACAGTTCTATTTGCTGACTAACAACTCTCTTACTTTGTATATATCTGTTATTTCAATACACTTGGACAACCTGTCTTTTTTCTGTCTGTGTTCTTTCTTTCTAGTCCCTAACAGGCCACAACAACTTGGCGGCGAGGATTCATGGATTCGTGGATTCGTGGACGCTAAAATTTTCCGTTGCCAGTGTGCACAACGTTACATTCCATACAAAACACCAACTTAATACCAACAGTTAAATGAAATTATAGAAAGAATGATTAAAACTGTAAAAATAGGATTAAATGCATTCTCTCCAGCGGAATATGATATAGAGTGTTATTTACCCAGATGGCTCCTAAGTTATAGAGTTATTCCGCAAGCTGGTAGAAAACAACTTCCATTCGCATTGATGTGAAGATAAATAAGAGTTCCGATTACAATTTCATTTGCAACGAATGAAAGTGTGTGATACATTAAGGACAAGGATTCAATTCTTGAAAAGACGAATTTTATGATGCAAAAGGTATTTAAAACAGCTGTGTTAACAAAGAATGGTTAGGACATACTGACTCACAAAGACCAATTTAAAAGCAAAAGAAGAATCACGGCTCATCAGTGTGGCTAAACATCCGATCGCTTCAGGCTGGGAACGCAACCAGACCGATTTGGTATGAAATTTCTCGAGAGAAAGGCGAATTTTCTCGTATTTTTTCATAAACACAACAGGAACTAAGAGAATTCAATCAGCTTGGAGAGTCTAGCATCATCAGCAGTAATAGTGACTCTTTACAATTTCACTCTTTACTACCTACAGTGCTCGATCGATTAAATTATTTTATCGAGAGCTATCGTCATCCATAGAGAGACTGTTTTGCTGTATCACAGCTCATCAGTGTGACAAATTCGCTTTTAACTATATATATATATATATATATATATATATATATATATATATATATATATATATATGCCTCCACTATCCCAAATAATCAAAAGTCGCTGGGAAATACTACATCTCAAACCAGACCTAAAAAAAACTGTATAAGGAACCCGGCCTTCTAGCATATCGTAGACCTAAAAATCTAAAAGAAATCATAGGTAGTAACCACATTTCAGGGGACAAGGTAATCCGTAATAAACCAAAAACAAAAACAAGATTTTCCTAACCATGTAACAACAAAAGGAGCTTATGCTGTAATCACATTAGACACACGAATTCATTCACTAGCTCAGTCACTAAATCTACTTTCAAGCACACTATGACAGAAACAATATGTGGGAAAATCTGAATGGCCCTTTTACAACAGACTCCCCACGAAAGATTACATCCGCAGAACAAAGTTTCCACCTAGAAAAACACGATTTCAAAACCCATGCCAAATTCACTATAATCGAAAGAATAGAAAAGTTCAGAGCAGATAACATTAGAAAGATTTCAGAGTTCCATGAAAATAAGTGGACCCGACGTTTAAAAACACACTATCCAGACGGGCTTAATCACAAATTTAACAATATAGATAGTATTAATATATAACCCCAAAATAAGGACTTACCCACATTTCTCATCCACACAAGACAGACATGCTTGCGGAGGTGTTGAGGCCTCACACTTGTATACACATCCACACGAATATACAGGCTTACACACATCATACTCACTCATTCCCTAAGAACCAAATAACACACACACACACACTTAACAGAGACACATCCCCTTTCCAGGAACAATAAAACTGTCAAACTGACCAGGGGAATTCAGAGCAGCATGGATCCATCCAGCTCTTATCTCAAATAACAACTTAAAAGAGACTGTTTGACCAACACAACGAATGTTAAAAGATTCATGTTAAAAAGATTAATAAAAAAAAAAAAAATGAAAACTACAGACAAAAGTTCATTTTCTCCGTCAAGACATTCATTTCTGTAGTTCACTGCTACTAACAAGCAGAATTTTTTTTCTCCTTACGGTGGCCATTTTGTCCGAAACTAGTCGAAGAATCTAATTGAAATAATAATAAAATCGAAAGAATATTAATATACAACCCAGTGTGTCTGACGATTTCAATTTTTTAATATTTTTTAATGTTCAAAACACACACACACACACACACACACACACACACACACACACACACATATATATATATATATATATATATATATATATATATATTCTAAAATAGTAAAACACTGAATCTAACACTACCGCGGTTTCAACTGCCAAGGTCTCATGCCAAGGTCTCATCAGGTGGTTAACTCAGCGAAATCATTAAAAATTATATATATATATATATATATATATATATATATATGTAGTGTGTGCATAAGATATTTGAAGACAGATTTATGTTTATAAAAATACAGATATATAATAACAGATAAAAACTTTATTATTGAAAAAAGTTATATACATAAAAATACATTTTTTAATAATTTTATTCAAAAAAGCCCCCTTCACCTTCAGTAACTGCTTCTATGTAGAAGCGAAATCGGTTACTTTCTCGAATTAAATGAACGTTGTTCATCTTTGACATTACTCTATGGCGGCTTTCAAAGAATCTTTGGTGTTATGGGTGTGTTCATTGAGCTCACTATAAGTAATGATCCACACGTAGTAGTTCAATGGATTGAGATCTCTGGGGTTAGATGGTCATGTAATGTCTCAGCCATCGATTCCTGCATTGCTTGAGCCTTGAGAGTCCTACTGAAACACATAACGCCTTCCATTGCGAGGAGGCATCAAATCTCTTTTATTGATGTTAACCTAAAAAGCCATGTTAGTTGCAGGAAACTTTGTATTCATAACTGTGGGAACTTCAAAAACGTCTGCACATAAGCATCTGTCATTTTTTTCTATTAAATTTCTGATCTTAGTCAAAGGTTTATCGTTTGAGAAAAACCAAATCACGTCATCTTCGGCTGGATTTTTAAGTTTGTTTAAAAGCCTTTTAGATCGGATTAAGCGATTTTCATTTTTGCTTCTCTTTCTGACATAAATTAACCTTGCTTCATGACATATGACTTCATAAGATTTATATCTGACGTCTTCGCGGACATTACGAACTCTATAGAAGAAAGATCTGGGGACTCTCAAAAAAACGAGATATCTCGAAATATCTTAAAGACACTTTACAGCATGCGTTTTAATTTCTATAAAACTATATTTTTATCATATATTGTTGACCATACTCACCATAGTCTAAGAATATAGAATACAGCGCAGTACGTAATCTGCTCAATGAAACAGCGTTAAAGATTAACACTCACGAGTCAGACACTCTACTGAATCTGACTATATCGCCAATACCACCAGCAGCTGTTCCGCAATTCTTCAGACTTCGATATCAAAGGCTGGCAGTAATATTTATCCACCCCAGCCCCCACGAGGGTTACATGAGGCACAAGGCCGAGATTAACGTGGGATCTCCGAGCTCGTAGGCTCGGCCAAAAATATTCCCTATTCGAACGCATATAAACGGGTTCAGGCGCAGTCAACCTCCCCGAACGAGACTCTGCCCTTCGGCGGAGACTCGTCCGAGTTATCAAAGGCTGGCAGTGCATATTCGGGGGAAAAACATGGCTGCCTTTATACACGTCGCATTGAATAGTTTGAGCTTTTCTGATTGGTTAACCCTTCTGTTGGTGAACTATAAAATGAGTCAGATCATTTTGGCTGCCTCTCTAGTACACCAGGGTACCCAAAAATTCCAACGCACACGCACACACACACACACACAGATATATATATATATATATATATATATATATATATATATATGATAACAATACAGTTTGATGTTTATATGTTGGGCAAAAGTCCTTAATATCAAGAATAGGGTTTGTATTAATATAACAGTGGACATACAAACATGAAAAAAGTTGTCACCATCACGCGTTGATATCAGTGTCACTATTATATATATATATATATATATACGGAGTACGTAAGGTAAGATCACTGTTAGATTGGCAGGCCTTTTAGATCTTGCTCTCGCTTCTTGCTCTCGAAGATTGAAAACTGCTGTGTCCACTAAAACACGTTGATCTCTATTCTACCCGATCCAACGGTAAGCGCTCGAGGGTTTTATGAGGTATATTGACAGCTGACAAGTTGCTCTTCAGCTTGTCCTTGTATCTTAGCCATGGGTGTCCTAAATTCCTGTATCCCTGAGCTAACAGGCGGCACATTAGTATCTTGGGTATCCTGTCATCAGACATTCTCAAGGCATGACCAGTACAACGTAACTGAGACTGTATGAGAAAAGTCTCGATTCCTCCAATATTACACATGTTTAACAGGTCTACGTTAGATTCCACGGATGGCACGCAGCCATATATATATATATATATATATATATATATATATTGTATTTCTAAAGTTTGAACCTACCCACAGAATTAGCATGGGGCGAACTTGACAGAAGCGTGAAAAAAGTGCATTTTGAGTCATTGAAAAAAGAATGGAATGAATTATCAAACTTTGATAACTGTTTGCAAAGAATACCAAAATTTGTGCTGCAGTAATCAAGGTTAAAGGAGGATATTTTGACGAGAGCAAAATTTAATCATAAAATTTCAACTAAAAAATCATTTCTCACGTGTTTTTAACCATGTATAATAATTTTCGCTTATTTAAAGTACAAAACAACTACTTTTTGGACCAATTTAAAAAAATACTTGAACTGTAGTATATATATACCGTCATCCAGACTGTTTCGCAGCTCATCAGTATGGCAAGACATCCGGTTGCCTCCAGCTAAGGTCGAAACCCGACTGAACTGGTGTCAGTCGGAGATTCTAACCATTAAGCCATCGGCGCACGGTAGGAAGGAAAGTGGATTTTTAGCGTGTTCATCTTTATAAACACGCCCAGTGACCGGGAGTGACTCAATTCGCATTAGCGAAGAGTCTCGCTATATAGCTATAATAGTCACTGTTTACCAACCCACATCTCCTCCCAAGAGAGCTCAACTGAAATTAATTTTTCAGGAGCCAATATATATATATATTGTGTATATGTATTTTTCAGGAGCCAATATATATATATATTGTGTATATGCAGGCAGCAATTTTTCATTAATGCATGTTTCATTAAATACTATAGACAAGTTTTGTCTATTTATTTTAATTATGTTCCTTTCATATTGTCTGATAAGCTTAATAACATTATCATTGAAAGACGAAAGGAAATCAGCATATTGATACATGTTTTAATCACTTTTTGATACATGTTTTAATCACTTTTTTTTTTTTTAATTACTTTTCAATATATCAACCAATACACGGACGAAATTTTTCATGCAACAAAAACAGACTATAATTATTGTTCGATTCCTGTCGGAGGACGAATATTTTCTGTGAAAATTTCTCGGCTATTCTGGCCGGTAGTTGTTGCTAATACTGTTTATTATAAACAGAGCATTTACTTAAATATTTGTATCTATAAAAAGGAACGTATAAACACAAATATATATATATATATATCGTCATCCACAGACAGACTGTTTCGCTGTATCACAGCTACTCAAGTAACGAGCTAGACATTCGATCGCTTCAAGCTGGGACTGATATATATATATATATATATATATATATATATATATATATATATATTACTTAAAGTGGTTCCGACTGACAAAGGATTTGGTATAATGGTTTGAGGCAAGCATTTACAAAGCTTGATTGTCTTTCTGACGTCCAACTCAGACACTCACTGTTGTCCAAGTATACAGTTTATTTTTTCCAAAACACCATCTCTAGGAAGGTTGCCATTCAAGGTTGCATTCTAGCCTATATATATATATATATATATATATATATATATATATATATATATATATATATTAGAATATTACTTCGAAGAACATGTCAAAATCACTACACAATTTCAGTCGTGTTCCGATGTGTATCAACGTATCTCATCTGACGATTGTGAAAATTAAATCTTTCGAAAGTTGAAATTGGTACTCTTCGCTCTCATCTTACTTGGATATATATATATATATATATATATATATATATATATATATATATATATATATATAATGACAATAAAAATTTTTTATTTCTTTATCTAGTTTTTCTGGAGTTTTGCATGTTTCCGCTTCGTGAGAGTGAGCGAGTAGAAAAAAACTGTTCATATTATCAATTGTTCCAAGCACTTTCGACAACCTCTTTAGCCTTTTTCAGAGGCTTGTTCTTGGTGTAGTTACTATATGTTCATGTTTTGACTGTGCGAGATGTATTATTTGTGATTTGTCGTAGGAGCATTAATTCCGTGCAATCGTGTTGTGAACATTGCAATAACTGTTATTTTTATTAGGCGCAGATTTTTGAAAGGACATCACTGTGTTTTTTGTTTTTGTTTTTTTTTTTGTTTTGTTAAAAGATTGAAGTTGGTAGGTAGTGGTCTAGATGCATCAAAAGTCATATTAAAGTAAATGTACCCCTCGGCAGTGATTGAACCTGTATTGATTATCTTAAGGAAACTACCATGTAGCCAGTCGTGCTTTTTCCTCTTCCGCCACGAAGGCTTAATTACCTACGTTTTAGAAATCCTCATATTTTGTTGAGACCATTCCATTTTTTTAAGAACTGTCAGTTGAATCACATCTTGCAGCCTTGTCAATTTTATGTACTTGTAAAAGCCTCGTTACCTTTTAGACTGCAGATAGTTGTTTAACATTAAGGAAGACCTTCCAAGATCCTTTTGGATTGATGAAAACATTGATTTGGTTTAGTTTGGACTTTTTACGGTATATCAACCCTAATGGGTTATTTAACACCAACATGATTTTCATTGCTGGTAATCATTTTTTCTTCAAAATTTATTGCTGATAATATATTTTTTACAAAATATTGGTTTGGTTTACGGCATATCAACCTCAATGAATTATTCAATACCGACATTTTTTTTTATTGCTGGTAATATTTTTCCCCCAAAATGTATTGCTAGTAATATATATATATATATATATTTTAAAATGTATTGCTGGTAATAATGTAATTTGGTGATCATTTTTTACAAAAAAGTATTTCTTATATTAAAACTTATTTTTACTCTTTCATAGTGTTTTGACCCAAATTTTGGTGTCAGCTATTTGCCCATAACTGGGACCCTAGCAAGTGCTACCACCCCATGTCAGGGTACACCTGGAAACAACGGCAATTAAGAGGTGGTTCCACGCTCCTCAAAACCTCCTGGTCATGGGGCCTGCTGTTGAAAGTAGTTTATCGTCTTACCCAGGATGCGGACGTAGTTTATCGTGTTTCCCAGGACGCGAATGTAGTTTATCGTCTTACCCAGGACACGGATGTAGTTTATCGTCATACACAGGACACGGACTTAGTTTATCGTCTTACTCAGGACACGGACGTAGTTTATCGTCTTACCCGAGACGCGGATGTAGTTTATCGACTTACCCAGGACACGAAAAAAATATCTGACAAAAAGAATACGCTATATTTTGAATATTAAAGTCACGTCATTATACATCTGCATTAATCATTTGCCCTGATCACCCGCTGTCAGTCGGACTCGTGTAAACTCGTCATAAGAAGCATAAATGAATACGAAATTATGGCTTTTGTTCTATTGTCCTCATCTTTGTCGCCATATTTACTACAACGTTTCGACTGTTGTACGCTCCGGCCTTCTTCAGGTGGTTGGAACGTCGAACTGAACCCTGCCTGGGGTAGACTGTTCTAGTTCCACATGGCACAGTGGATAAAGGCGTTAGTTAGATCTAGTGACCGGACCCAAAGAGTATGAGTTCAATACCCGGCTAAGGCAGTGGAGAACTTTCAGAGGGAAATTAACAGGAGATAACTCATAACTGACATCCATTAAAACATGGCACGTTGAAGTAGAAGTCTACCCCATTGAGCGAAATAATGGGTTAACCACCTGAAGAAGGCCGGAGCGTACAACGGCCGAAACGTTGTAATAAATATGGCGACAAAAATGAGAACAATAGTCCAAATGATGCAAATAGTGTACATAATACCTCATCTCAGAAATATAGACAGATACTGAAAGGCCGAAAGGTTGTGATAAATATGGCGACAAAGATGAGGACAATAGTCCAAATAATGTAAATAGTGTACATAATACCTCATCTCAGAAATATAGACAGATACTGAAAGGCCGAAACGTTGTAATAAATATGGCAACAAAGATGAGGACAATAGTCTAAAAAATGTAAATAGTGTACATAAGACCTCATCTCAGAAATATAGAGAGATACTGAAAGGCCGAAATTTTGTAATAAATATGGCAACAAAGATGAGGACAATAGTCCAAATAATGTAAATAGTGTACATAAGACCTCATCTCAGAAATATAGACAGATACTGAAAGGCCGAAATTTTGTAATAAATATGGCAACAAAGTTGAGGACAATAGTCCAAATAATGTAAATAGTGTACATAAGACCTCATCTCAGAAATATAGTCAGATACTTAAAGGCCGAAACGTTGCGATAAATATGGCTACTAAGATGAGGACAATAGTCCGAACAATGTAAATAAAGATCTTATATTGCTTGTCTTATTCTCGTCAGCTTCTCCTCCTCAGCTGAACTTGTGGTATAACATGATGGTCTCTTTGGCAACAAACCGTCGCCTCTTCTCCATAGCACGACTTTACAGAGAATAGGAACGGTAATGTTAATAATAAATGTGTTCACAACTTCACAACATTGAAAATGTAACCCAGGAGATTGGACTGTATGCCAATGCGGGTAAAACATGGGCCATCTGCCTTAATTTAGATACATAGACAGGCATGAAAAATCTGAACAGGAAAGAAAAAAGATTATTAAAAAAGTCATATAAATATTCCAGACACTCATTCTTTTTAATATTCCAGCCACCCTTATTTGAAAATCAAGTGTATACGACCGCAGATGGCAAAGAGAAGGAAAGATAGTTTTGCGTCTCGTGTCTGATTTAACTGAAAAAATCACCCGAAATAATTCAGACCAACTTGCTTTAATTTCACAAGTGCGATAAAAATGGACATTTTTTTTAAGCATTCAACCCCAAGCAAGGCGGGAAGCCACTAGCACGCAAAGGGTTACAGAATTGGAGCGAGAACAAAGAGGAGTGATAGAGGAACGGATGAAGAGACGGCTAGGGGATAGATCGAGGCATCTGAAGACGTCGATTGACGTTACATTTGAATAGTTGGAGATTATAGTTATCAGGAAAACAAGAAATAGGGAGGGAGTTCCACAGGCGAGAAGTGCGAGATATGAAGTTATTGAAGTAAAAGAGACGTCTACATTTAACAGTTTCAACTTTGATCTTCCAAAATTTAAATGCAATGTCAATCGTTATCTACTGTCTTCCTGATTACTCTTCTATTGTTCTCACTCAATTTTCACTTGTGGAACTCTCTTCCGGCTTCTTGCTTTCCAGTCAACTTTGATCTTCAAAAATTGAAATGCAATGTCAATCGTTATCTACTGTCTTCCTGATTACTCTTCTATTGTTCTCACTCAATTTTCGCTTGTGGAACTCTCTTCCGGCTTCTTGCTTTCCTGTCGAATTTGATCTTCAAAAATTAAAATGCACGTCAATCGAAATCTACTGACTTCTTAATTCCGGTTCTTTTATTGTTCTCTCTCATAATCTCTCACACGCAATAACCCCTTGCACCTTAGGAGCTTTATTGCCTTGCTTGGGGTGAAATTTTTTTTTTCTTTTTTTAAATCGCAAAAAAAATGTAAACATATGTCCAATTTACTGTCAAGTCAAAACCGTAGACATGGGTCCGGTTTTCACTATAGACAAAAAGATAGACATGCGTCCGGTTTCCACAAGATATTGCGTCTTTGTGGCTTTATTGCCTTGCATGGACCGAAATTATTAAAAAAAAACCTGCAATGCACAGCGTTGTGGTCCTATTCTCCAAAGGAGAGTTTATAGGTTTGTATAAAAAGCTTAGCCTTGGCCAAGACTACATTGACGGCACGCACAATAATGATCATGTGAGAATTAATACTTACTTATATACCAACAAGTCTACCGGTGCCGTCAAAATGGCGACCTTTGTTAGACAGAAAGAAAAGGCTTGAAACAATGTATTGAGATTCAATAAAGCGGGCACGAAGAATTTACAACTAAAATAGAGGCACTATTTACATTATTCGGACAATTGTCCTCATCTTTGTCGCCATATTTATTACAATGTTTCAGCCGTTGTACGCTCCGGCCTTCTTCAGGTGGTTGGAATGTCGAACTGAACCCTTTATTTCGCTCCCTGGGGTAGACTGTTCTACTTCCATGTGCCATGTCTAATGGATGTCAGTTACAAGTTATCTCCTGTTAATTCCCCTCTCCAAGTTCTCCACTGCCTTAACCGGGTATTGAACTCACACTCTTTGGGTCCTGTCACTGGATCTAACTAACGTCTTTATCCACTGTGCCATGTGTCCTTGAGGCCCTCATATTTTTACACGTTCAATGCTATCTATGATTCATTGATTACTCGTGGTATTACATAAATTGCTTTTTGCTCAATATCTTTTCATGTTAAAAGTCTTATGTATTGATTATACAGTGTAACCCGGATATAAGAAACCCTGATATAAGAGAAACCCGGATATAAGAGAGATTTTCTCTGGTCCCAAATTAGAGCCTGTGTTAATGTATATAATAGTAACCCGGATATAAGAGAAACCGGATATAGAGAGATTTTTCTGGTCCCTAACCTGTGATATATAAAATAGACCAAACCCGGATATAAGAGAAACCCGGATATAAGAGACTTCTTCTCCGGCCCCGACAACTCTCTTATATCAGGGTTACACTGTAACAGTGAAATGCAAATATTTTCCGGAAGAAAAAAAATTAGCACAAGAAAGACGGCGAGGACAAAAACCAATTTCCAGAGCAAGTTGAAACTAAACGATCACTTAATAGACAAAGGTATCAGAGTACCTCACATGAAAGGCTTGAACAAATAAGATTGCAATCTAAGAAACGTACGAGTAAATATTAATTAAATTAATTAATCGGTTCAATTTGCTCAGGAACTAAGTTTGATTAAATGCAGTTAAATATTCATTTGTATAGATTACTGAAACGAAGATGACGCACATGGAAATAGGATCACTCATAAATTTACGAACTTAAGATGATTTACCACTACAGCTGAGACAGGAAATATATAAATAAATACAAAGGAAAAATACAAATAAATACACATTGTTAATTATTATATGGTTTGATTGCAAATATGATTAAAGACTGCTAATATCAGACATAGAAAAGGATAACAGACTTTTTATGATAACCATTTTCAATTAATTTTCAAACCTGTGATTCTTCTGCGGATTCTTCAGCGGACCCTGAAACAAGGATAAATCGAGGAATATAGTTAGGAGAGATTATTTTATCAAGAAGTTTTCGTCACAAACAAAGGGTACAATTCATCCGGGTTCTTGTTAAGACGGGTAATTAAAGCGAATTGTCTTTTTCTGTGTGGATTAAAAAATCAGCAAAAATTACTTCAATCCAACTTTTTACGTTGTATTTTTTCAGTGAAAAAAGAAAAAAAAAGTTATTAAAAACGAACGAAAAGAACACTGGGAAACGTCTCTCAAATTATCAAGTATTTTTTTTTTTTTACAATCTGCGACGTCACAGTCTGACATTGACGCATCTCTCCAAAATC
>CAHIKZ030000818.1:2645000-2650000 GCA_903632075.3 Acanthosepion pharaonis
CATTTCTATTTTTCTTTTTTTTTTCTCAAGCATGTCTCCCTTTCACTTCAGTTTCTGATTTTACGCTCCCATTACTTCTTTTTCCTTCGTCATCATCTTCTTCTTCTTTTTCATTTTCTTCTTTTTCTTCTTTTTCACCTCTATGCCATTTTCTTCTTCTTCTTCTTCTTCGTCACCACTATGTCATTTTGTTTTTTTCGCTTTCATTTCTTCTTCTTTTTCTTCGTCATCATCATCATCTTCCTTTTCATTTTCTTCTTTTTCACCTATATGCCATTTTGTTTATCTTCACTTCTTCTTCTTCTTCTTCTTCTTACTCCTCCTCTTTTTTACCACTATGCCATTTTGTTCTTCTTCTTCTTCTTCTTCTCTTCAATTTCTTCTTTTCTTCGTCATCATCATCATCTTCATTTTCTTCTTCTTCTTCTTCATCATCATCATCTTCTTCATTTTCTTCTACATTTTCTTCTTCTTCTCCTCTTCCTCTTCTTCTTCTTCCCCCTCCTCCTCCTCTTCACCACTATGCCTTTTTGTTCTTCTCCTCTCCAATTTCTTCTTCTTTTTCTTCGTCATCATCATCATCTTCTTCATTTTCTTCTTCTTCATCATCATCATCATCATCTTCTTTTTCTTCTTCATTTTCTTCTTCTTCTTCCTCACCATTATGCCATTTTGTTGTTCTTTTCTTCTATTTCTTCTTCCTTCTTTTTCTCTTCTTGTCCTTCCTCTTATTTTCGCTTCCATATCCTACGCAATATCAGTGAATATAATGCCTACCGAAGTAAACTTCTTGTGTGCCGGGAATTACTTTCTCTTTCCCCTAGAGTTTTCATTCCTTCCACTCATTTCTACCTCTTCCCTTTACCACGCCCTATTTCCTTTTGTACATTTATTTTTTCCTTTCCCCCATCAACTTCTAACTCTTCTCTTTACCCTCCCACGCGCACATTTGGGCAAAAACTCTTCATTTATTCATGCTTCGCTGAATATGACTAATAACGAATATGAATTATTCACTTTCCATACAAATATCTTTGTTGTTTTTTTTTTTGAAGACTAACTGTATAAAAGAATTGTCCAAAATGTTTATTGTCTCCAGTGCATTCGGTTAATAATTTAGCTATTTTAAAGCGTATATTTTTAAATCTTCGTGGTAATGAACAATGCTAGTATCTTTTTATTTTTTTCCTATACTGCAGGGGTGTCAAAATCTTTTCCAAAGAGGGTCAGATTTTACAAGGTGAATATGCGTGGTGGCCAACCATTCTGCTTGGCATTATTTAAATCATCAAAATTAAATGCAAAATAACTATATTATGAACATTTTATTGCAAATGGTATATTTTCATTTCTTCACATAGCAAATAAATTTAAACATGTCTTACCAAACTCAATCAGTCTGTCACATCTGAAGCCTATGAAGTAAAATATATCTGAGAAAAAAGAACTTCAAGGAAGCTATAATATATATCAGGTTAATCTTAAAGGTTACATGTTATTGATAATTAATGTTGTCTGTCAACTTTAAGTTAAAATTGTATGAACCTCTATCTATAAAAGGCAAGATGTGTGTGTGTGTGTGTGTGTGTGTGTGTGTGTGTGTGTGTGTGTGTGTGTGTAAATGCACGGCCGCAATTTTCGACGGATTTGCACCAAAATTTACATGCACATGCTCCAAGTTAGCATGGAACCCAAGACCGACGTTGCATTTCCCATCTCCCATCGATAGTGGAAGTAATCGATTTTTTCATGCTTCTACGGCAGTTTTCATGTAGTTTGTGGCCATTTTCTACTGGCCAGAGTGAGAGCCAACAGCTTACTGACACGAATGTTAACTATCATGCTAGCATGCAAAAAATCGATAGCTGCATTCATCACAAGTAGGAAAAATTTAAATCTGCATGGCACTTTACTCCAATTGGCTCATTCGCTTGCTTATACTCAACGTTGATTCTGATTCCGCAGAACTGGGTTGGATGTGAAAAAGTATTTGTTTTTAACATTCTTTTATCATTCGGTTTCTTCCAGTTACGAGTCCTTTTTTAAAGCTGGTCGTTTTGTGTTCATTTTGTTTAGTTCTTTTTTCGTAACAGATTTCATGTATAGTATAGAGCTTAGAAAAATTCGCAATGTGAGATAAGCAAGAAGTAAGGCATGTAGCAACATCAGCACGGCAAAGGGCACTACTTTAAAGGCAAGGAAGGGCAAAAATATTTTAAATCAAGTGATAGCGATTGCTGTATGAGTCGTAGGATTTTTGAATCAAGCACGGGCAACGCCGGGCCATGCTGCTAAGTAGGGACATAAAACTAGCTTATGTTATTAAGAAATAAGAAGTCCAAGTTTCCAAATATATTTATAACTGATTTTGACCAACACAAAACAAATTTAATTCACTAAGAATTTATTCATCTCAGATGATCAAAACAAATTACTTGCCTGCACAAATGGTCAGACTGCAGTATGTAGGCCAGTGGTCTGATTCAAAGACAGTGATTTTAGAAATTGGATGGAAAAAGTCATAGTCAAGGTCAAACCGCTAGATGGTGGACACAGGTGCTGCTGACGTCTTTTGGTAAAACATGAATTTGCATTTCAAAGGTGTGTATTTAACATACTCTGATTGGCAACCGTAAGTGATACATTCCATGAAAGAGGATGGGGCCATATGAAATTTGACCGCGGGTCGTAATTGGCTCCCGGCCGGAATTTGGACATGTCTGGCCTTGAAGATGAAAGTCTGATTTGGGATATGACTGCTATAGTGTGTTGTGTAAAAGTAGTATAAATTGCATACTTAGAGTTTTTGCTCTTTTTCGTAATACAGTTACTACATATTTAGAGAACCATCATAGCAACCAAAGAAGAATCTGCAATGTCATTGGTCATGACCTGGCATCTCGGATTCAGTCAATTTCTACCAACGAAATATAGCTTCCTTGCACATTTCTATAATTGTTCAGATTAGCTTTTTCCTATCATAACTATACTCAATAAATTCAAACACAGTACTAGATTGGAGGATACATATCATGATTTTAGAGTTTAAAGTGCTAGACGTAACCGTAAGTTCTATGTTAACAGTTTATTCTCTTGTACTGTTCGCTTCTAGAAGTCTCTACCGACTTCTTGCTTTCCTGTCAACTTTGAACTTCAAAAATTTAAATGCAATGTCAATCGTTATCTACTGTCTTCCTGATTACTCTTCTATTGTTCTCACTCAATTTTCACTTGTGGAACTCTCTTCCTGGCTTCTTGATTTCCTGTCAACTTTGATCTTCAAAAATTTAAATGCAATGTCAATTGTTATCTACTGTCTTTCTTCTTCTATTGTTCTCACTAATTTTCTTCTGGAACTCTCTTCCGGCTTCTTCTTTCCTGTCAATTTGATCTTCAAAAATTTAAATGCAATGTCAATCGTTATCTACTGTCTTTCTCTTCTATTTTCTCTCAATTTCACTTGTGGAACTCTCTTCCGGCTTCTTGCTTTCCTGTCAACTTTGATCTTCAAAAATTTAAATGCAATGTCAATCGTTATCTACTGTCTTCCTGATTACTCTTCTATTGTTCTCACTCAATTTTCCTTGTGGAACTCTCTTCCGGCTTCTTGCTTTCCAGAACTTTGAACTTCAAAAATTTAAATGCAATGTCAATCGTTATCTCCTGTCTTCCTGATTACTCTTCTATTGTTCTCCTCAATTTTCTTGTCGAACTATCTTCCTGGCTTCTTTTCCAGTCAACTTTGAACTTCAAAAAATTTAAATGCAATGTCAATCGTTATCTACTGTCTTGTCTTCCTGATTACTCTCTTCTATTGTTCTCCTCAAAAATAAAATTTTCGTTATCTTGTCGAACTCTCTTCCGGCTTCTTGCTTTCCTGTAAAGTTTGATATTCAAAAATTTAAATGCAATGTCAATCGTTATCTACTGTCTTCCTGATTACTCTTCTATTGATCTACTCAATTTTCACTTAGAACTCTCTTCCTTCTTCTTTCCAGTCAATTTGAACTTCAAAAATTTAAATGCAATGTCAATCGTTGGAACTGTCTTCCTGATTACTCTTCTTGCAATTTCTTGTCAACTCTTTGCTTCTTCAAAATTGATATTCAAAATGTCAAATCAATCATTATCGACTTCTTCCTGATTACTCTTTTAATTTCTTTTTATTTCGCTTTGGAACTCGCTTCCTTTTTAATGTTTTCCTGTTTTTTCTTCAAAAATTTAAATGCAATGTCAATCGTTATCTTCTGGCTTCTTAATTTCTTTTTTTTTATTTTCTCGCTCCTTCATAATGTTTTTCTATTTTTTTCACACTTAGTGCCCACTTGTGCCTTAGTGGCTTTATTTCCTTGCCTGTGATGAAATGATTAAAAGAAAATAATACACACACATACTCAATATATTCAATCTTTGGACGGTTAGTAGAATTCTACTATTGATATTATTATTGTTATTTTACATTACTTTTGAGTGTATCGTGATATATTTAGTATGTTGGAGTGAAACACTTAAGACCAATCATCCGCATTAATATTAGTACTTAGTATTATAACCACTAACTTCAAAACGATCAGCGATCTAGTAAGCAAAAACACAGAATCAACACATCAGATGCCAGGATATATAATACTAAATACCTGCAAGACATAATAGCTATATAAGCAAAAGCCCGCATCTATGAACAGTGAACACATATGAGACCCACTGAACTCTATCGTAATGCACAGGAATAAAACAGGCAATAACTTGAATTTAAAATGTACCAGAAGACAAATTAAATAAAATCGACAATCGGAAAATAGTTACTTTGTTCTAGCCGACGCGTTTAGTCATCCGACTTTATTTTTTTGCCTTGATAAACTCTAATAACAAAACGCGTCGGCAAGAACTAAGTACTATTTCCGATTGTTTATTTTATTTAATTTGTCTTTTCTACAGATTTATTCTGAGAACTTTAACACATTGTCAACACGGAAAATAAAGACATACATATAGTAATT
>CAHIKZ030000818.1:2652500-2657500 GCA_903632075.3 Acanthosepion pharaonis
TAAAAGCACTTAAAAAGCAGACGTAACTCTCAGGATTAGAAAAAAAATTTAAATTTATATATTTACGTGTAGAACGACTTATTTTCTTACGAATCAGAACAATACATCTGAATATGTTTAAAACATGGCGTCTCGAAGGTTGATCTTTCATAAATCTATATTTTTACATTTGCACATAGGTATTGTATATTGGTAGGCGGCGAGGGAAGGAGGAGGCCATCCCGACATTATCTCGTATAGCTATCGACAGACAATTCTTTCCAAACAACTTTTACAGATACGGAAAAATTATTTCAACTTTGTCGGCATTTCATTATTTAAGTTAAATATCAACATTATTTCAAAAATTATTTATATATAAACATTTATTTCTTATTGCTTATTTTAACATACAGTTGATATCCCTGTTAAATTTAAAGAGTGAAATTAAAGTCTACTGGCCTAGAGATTGATGTCCTTACCGAAGAGAAATATACCACCCAACAGGCCTCGAACTTGTATTCCCTTTTACATCTGAAAATTAAACTCTGATTTACGCCACAGGAAGCCATCATGATAAACATTTTTTTAGCTAATCGATTTTTTTAAAGCCCTCTGTATAAATAAATACAACCAAAACTAAAGTGTCCTGGGTAAGACGATAAACTACATCCGACAGCAAGGCCTTTGATCAGGTTTTGAGGAACCACCTCTTAATTGCTGGTGTTCCCAAGTCCACCCTGACGCTGGGTCCCAACTATGGGTAAATAGTTTACCCGCCAAACTGGAGCCAAAACACTATGAAAGTATAAAAATGGGTTTTGATACCAGCAATACATTTTTGCCAACGTTTATTACCAGCAATTAATTTTTGAATATAAAATTATTACCAGCAATAAAAACCTTGTCGGCATTAAATAACCCATTGAGGTTTATAAAACAAACAAATATATACTGAAACAAATATATAGATAGATAGATAGATAGATAGATAGATAGATAGATAGATAGATAAAAAATATGCAATAAAAACCTTGTCGGAGATAGATAGATGATAATAGATAGATAGATAAAAATATTAGCAGCAATAAAACCTTGTCGGCATTAAATAACCCATTGAGGTTGGTATGCCATAAAACAAATAAATGAGATATAGATAAGAAGATAGATAGATAGATAGATAGATAGATAGATAGAAAAAAATATAGCAATAAAAACCTTGTCGGCATTTAACCTATTGAGGTTGGTAATAAAAACAAACAAATATATACTGAGATAGATTAGATAGATAGATAGATAGATAAAAAATATAGCAGCAATAAAAAAACATTAAAAACCATAAAACAAACAAATATATACTGAGATAGATAGATAGATAGATAGATAGATAGATAGATAGATAGATAAAAAATATTAGCAGCAATAAAAACCTTGTCGGCATTAAATAACCCATTGAGGTTGGTATGCCATAAAACAAACAAATATATACTGAGATAGATAGATAGATAGATAGATAGATAAAAATATTAGCAGCAATAAAAACCTTGTCGGCATTAAATAACCCATTGAGGTTGGTATGCCATAAAACAAACAAATATATACTGAGATAGATAGATAGATAGATAGATAGATAGATAGATAGATAGATAGATAGATAGATAGATAGATAAAAAATATTAGCAGCAAAAAAAACCTTGTTTACATTAAATAACCCATTGAGGTTGGTATGCCATAAAACAAACAAATATATACTGAGATAGATAGAAATAGATAAAGATAGATAGATAGATAAAAAATATTAGCAGCAATAAAAACTTGTTGTTTTAAATAACCCATTGAGGTTGGTATTATAAAACAAACAAATATATATGAGATAGATAGATAGATAGATAGATAGATAGATAGATAGATAGATAGATAGATAGAATAGATAAAAAAATATTAGCAGCAATAAAACCTTTTTTTTATTAAATAACCCATTTTGGTATGCCATAAAACAAACAAATATATACTAGATAGATAGATAGATAGATAGATAGATAGATAGATAGATAGATAGATAGATAGATAGATAATAGATAAAAATATCAATAAAAACCTTTCGGCATTAAATAACCCATTGAGGTTGGTATGCCATAAAACAAATAAATATATAAATAGAAATTAGATAGAAAATAAAAAATATTCAGCAAAAAACCTTGTTTCATTAAATAACCCATTGAGGTTTGCCATAAAACAAACAAATATATACTGATAGATAGATAGATAGATAGATAGATGAAGATAGATAGATAGATTACCAGCAATAAAAATATTAAATAACCCATTGAGGTTGGTATGCCCATAAAATAAAACAAAACAAACATATATATACTGAGATAGATATATAGATAGATAGATAGATAGATAGATAGATAGATAGATAAAAATATTACCAGCAATAAAAATTAAAGCATTAAAATTAAGCATTAAATAAACCATTTAGGTTGGTATGCCATAAACCAAACCAAACCAAAACTAAATAATCTTATTTAGTTTTGTGGATTTTCGAATTGTAAAAATTGTTTGTTTTTTTTTAATTTTTTAAAAAGAATTGCAAGTTTAGTATTTTAAAATATTAATAATAATAAAAATATCAATTAGGTTACCTCCCTTACATGCAAATTCAAATAAAAATTTAAAAAAAAACATGTCTAGCTTATTCAACAAAACATTCTTCAATGAATATATGTTGCCTATATATATATATATATATATATATATATATATATATATATATATATATATATATATACATAATATTAGTGTAAATATACATACATATGCAAAATATATAAATACCCATACATGTATATTTTAGAATAAAATTCCAAGCAGTGGTTTTTACTCCATCTGTTCTTTCTCTCACTTGATTATATATATATATATATATATATTATATATATATATATATATATATATATATATATATATATATTTGTGTGTGTGTGTGAGTGTATGTGTATATGTGTTTTGTGTGTATATATATATATATATATATATATGTGTGTGTGTGTGTGTATATTTACACACACACACAAATATATACATACACACACGCACGCACACACAAAAAAGTGCTCAATACAAAGTTGAGCAATATATTATTATTTTTTATTATAAAACATTATAATAAAAATGTTGAAATCACAACATTTCACATTTGAAATTACAACATTATAATATTTTATAATAAAAGACTTATATATATATATATATATATATATATATATATATATATATATATATATATATATATATATACCTACATTTTTCGTGTGCGGCTTTAGTTTCGCTGGTTTTCCAGCCCATCGGATCGGCAACAAAGTATATCTTATGTTTTTATAAAAATACACAGATGTCACATGGAAGGAATGCTGCTTCATAGACTAAAAAATAAAATAGTACAAAAGGTGCAGGAAACGAGGTGCAGGTAGAGTTCTTTTTTTTTTTTAAATTTGAAAAGTAGAAGGAAAAAATTGAAATTTAAAATTATTACTTGACACGCTGATATAGTAACGCTCGCCGGATTAAAGGAAGATACGCGGATATGAACCCTAAAGCTTAATAAAAGAAAAATGTATAATAAAAAGGAGGAATTTTAATCTGTCTTCCATTATTTTAAGAGAAACGATTTTCTGTGCCTACAGGTTATCATGAGTTCGTTCCGCTTATTAAGTAGTGCTACATTGCTAATATTTTTCAGGGTGATTTTTTTTTCTCTAATAGACATAGATTGCACCGCCAACCCCTTGCTGGAAAATGGCTTGGTTTGGGCTACGAATTCTCAATTTACGTGAGGCATCTGTTTTGATACTCCAGTGGCGTGGCGTTTGCATATTTTTTGCTGCTAAGGATCATTTTCTGATGATAGAAACATTTTTTCTATTAACGGTAGATCCGAAATAAAATGTAATCTAGTCATTGTGCTTGACGCTATCCTTATAGATAACTCCTTTATACATGCATTTACCGTTCATGGGACAGAGTGAACCTTTACGACAATTACATTTTTGATCATCAGGGCTACCATTGCTAATAAAATAGTGCTGCTTAATTATTTGTTAAGGCTTACACTGTTATGTCGCGACAGTCTCATTCAGTTTTTATGTTGGTATCGTATGTGACATGTGACACTTCAACCCCGCTAGTGACCTGCTTACAAGCCCACGTATTGTGCAACAGCAATGATCTCTGGACATAGCCATAGGAATATTTGCTGACGCTTTTCTCTACTCTCTGCGTCTGCTCGGTCTCACGTTGACTGCTGACCTGAGATGGAACAAATACATTGAGTCAATTGCATCGTCCACCGCGAGGAAAGTTGGCTCTCTCTGCCGCACCAGGAAATTTTTCTCCCCGGAATCGATACTTCAAATATACAAATCAACCATTCGCCCTTGCATGGAGTATTGCTGTCATATATGGTCTGGGCCACCTTCTGTTTACCTCGGAGTTCTTGACAAGATCCAGAGACGGATATGTAATATAATTGGCCCTGATCTAGCATCTCGTCTACAGTTGCTCTCTCACAGACGCGCCGTCGCCTCTCTCTGTCTTTTCTACAAATACTTTCATGGTAATTGCTCCGATGAGCTGCTTTCACTGGTTGCCAGACTCCATGAATTCAAGCGCCCTACGAGGCTGGCATCCCGCTCTCACCCTTACACTGTAGAAACCTTTAAATGTAGCCGTCTCTTCTACTCCAATAGCTTCATACCTCGCACCTCTCGCCTGTGGAACACCCTTCCTAATTACTGCTTCATTGAAAGCTATAATCTCCAACTATTCAAATGTAATGTCAATCGACATATCCAGTTACCTTGAACTATTCACTATCCCTCTCCTCATCCTTTCTTCTATCACTACTATCTGATCTTGCTTCAAATCTTCTGCAACCCCCTGCATCCTAGTGGCTTCACGCCTTGCTAGGGGCGTAATGCTTAAAAAAAAATTATTTCTAGCCAGGGCAACTGGCTTGA
>CAHIKZ030000818.1:2662500-2667500 GCA_903632075.3 Acanthosepion pharaonis
TATGATAAAATATAAAACTATGTATACACCTATATATATATTGTCCATTCTGATTCCATATATTTATTTACAGACATTTTTTTTTATTATTAATGCTACTACTATTTAAATGTTATTACTATTATCATTATTATTATTTGTGCATGTTATATTTCCTGCTGTGTATCCTGTAGAGCCAGGTCTAAACTATCGTCCTTAGACCTTAGAGGAGAATTGTCATTTAATTGATAGCATTTTTTCAAATTTTAGTATATTTTGACATGTCTTATAAAAACGGCGATTCTCTGGGCAACTTGATTCCATATGTTGATGCAGACATTTTGGGACACTGTTATTAAAAATTATTATTATTATTATTATTATTATTATTATTATTATCCTTGTGTATTATTTTCCTGCTTTTGTATCCTGTAGAGCTTAGTATGGTCCAAACTATGGTCCTTAGGCCCTATAGGAGAATTTCCATTAATTGATGATTACTTTTTCTTCTTCTTCTTCTTCTTCTTCTTCTTCTTTATTTATTCTTATTATTATTATTATTATTATTATTATTTTTTTGTATGTCATGTTTTCTGCCTTGTATCCTGTAAGGCCGGATCTAACCTATGGTCCTTAGGCACTTTAGGAGAATTGTCATTTAATTGACAGCACTTTTCTTCTTCCTCTTCTTCTTCTTCTTTTTCTTCTTCTTCTTCTTCTTATTATTATTATTATTATTATTATTATTTAATCTTTTCGCTTCTACATTTTTTCTTCTTTTTCTTTTTAGCCGCATCTCTTTTCTGCCAATCCTTGTCTATTATTGATTCCCCTTTTTCTTCTACTATTACTACTACTACTACTACTAATAATAATAATAATAATAATAATAATAATAATACTTCCTCTTTTTCTTCTTCTTACTATTATTATTATTCTTATTAACATTTCATCCTTTCATTCCTGCCTTTTCTTTCTTCCTCATCTTTACCGCCTATCATTACTGTATTTCCGCCTCCTCCTCCTCCTCATTATTATTATTATTATTATTATTATTATTTGTGTATGTTACGTTTCCTGCTTTGTATCCTGTAAGGCTGGATCCAAACTATGGTCCTTAGGCCCTATAGGAGAATTGTCATTTAACTGAGAGCACTTTTCTTAGTATATGGGATGTTCCTAGTAGGGCGATCATCTGGGCAACTTGTATATTGATTTGATCTGAGACGCTCTTAGTAAAATTGTCCATTCTTTTTCGCACGAGCTCTAGAGCTCCACATCCTATAATTATTATTATTATTATTATTATTATTATTATTATTATTATTATTATTGGTCGCTTGTAATTTCAAGATCAGCAGTGGCAGTTACTTAATATGTCCATTTGTTGAGTGCTTGGCGGATTTGGGGGGTTCAGGATAGCCTGCCGGAATAAGTACTGTTTCGGTAGGGTATCTTGGGCGAACAAATATGATGTTACAAGACCCAAACTGACTTGGGGTCATGACATCACTGATGAGACGATCCTGCGCACTTGTTGGAGTGTTTTCATGACAAATTATTATTATTATTATTTTTCTTTTCTTAGCCACATCTCTTTTTTGTCATTCCTTGTTTATTTCTTCTTCTTCTTCTTCTTCTTCTTCTTCTTCTTCTTCTTCTCCCTCCTCCTCCTCCTCCTCTTCACCACTATGCCATTTTGTTCTTCTTCTCTTCAATTTCTTCTTCTTCTTTTTCATCGTCATCATCTTCTTTTACTACTACTACTACTACTACTATCACTACTACTTCCTTTTTCTTCTTCTTCTTCTTCTTCTTCTTCTTATTATTATTATTATTATTATTATTATTATTTCATCCTTCCGTTCCTGTCTTTTGTCACTTCCTCATCTTTACGGCCTCTCATTTCTGTATTTCAAAGAGAAAGTTAAAATAAACGAAACAGCTATGAAGTTATTTAACTGTTCCCCCAGTTTCAGGGTGTGGCTCGAGGTGGGTTTAAAGTGGGATGCGTATACGCATACATAGGGACCAAGACTAAAAATTGCCAAGTCTGCACCACCACTGTCAACAACCTCTCCTCTTTAGTGCAATTAGGTTCTGTTGAGAAGCTGAAATGCCCAGAGTCAAGCTTCCTTCAGATCTTAGTAAGGAGAATACGCAAATCCCAGCTCAAATACTGGTTTAAAGCGGAAAAAAAAACCCAACTTCGATATTGCGGACTTGTTCGTAGAAATGTAAAAGCCGGCCTGACGAGCAGAGGATTAATGTGGGAATCGGGCAAACAAAAAAAAAAAAAAAAAAAACAGTCACCTTCACACTCAGTTTCCCGGGTGTTTTTTTTTTCCCACTTGCAATAAAAATGGCGCCAACGATTTCGAACGAAGCAGATTTCGCTCGTCAGTTTCAATGAACAAAAAAAAAAAAAAAAAAATCAAATTTGAAACCCACTTGCACAGGATGAGGAGGAGGCAGAAAAAAAATGCGTTCGCAAAGAGAAAGATAAAAAGAAAAAAAAAACGTGAAAAAAATAAATGTAATCTTTTAAAAGAAAAATCAAGATAGAAATAGACTGTCAAGAATTTTAAAATGTTAATGACGATCATTCATAGTTTTGAATTTCCATTGGCGCAATTTTCAACACCAAAATTGCAATTTTCAATTTTACTACCAAGGGAATTGATTTTTTTTTTTAACGTTAAAGCTATATTATTATCATTATTATTTTAAACTCAAATTAATACGATGATTTTAATATTCGGGGTAGAAAAAGGCACATAATTATTAATATCATAATACTAGGAATAAATTTAGTAATTTAAATAATCATTTTGGCAATATCTGTCTATATCTCTGAGATTAGGTATTATGATTACTTGCATTATTTATATTATTCGAACTGTTATCGTCATCTTCATTGCCATATTCACAACGTTTCGGCCGTTGTACTCTCCGGCCTTCTTCAGGGGATTGGATCTCTGTGATGAGGTATTATGATTACATGCATTTTTTTACATTATTCGAACTGTTATCGTCATCTTCATTGCCATATTCACAACGTTTCGGCCGTTGTACTCTCCGGCCTTCTTCAGGGGATTGGATCTCTGTGATGAAGTATTATGATTACTTGCATTATTTACATTATTCGAACTGTTATCCTCATCTTCATTGCCATATTCACAACGTTTCGGCCATTGTACTCTCCGGCCTTCTTCAGAGGATTGGATCACTGAAATGAGGTATTATGATTACTTGCATTATTTACATTACATTACAACGTCCGAAACGTTGTACTCTCCGGCCTTCTTCAGGGGATTGGATCTCTGTGATGTGGTATTATGATTACTTGCATTATTTACATTATTCGGACTGTTTTCCTTATCTTCATTGCCATATTCACAGCGTTTCGGCCGTTGCACGCTCCGGCCTTCTTTAGCTGATTGGAATTTCGAACGAACCCTTTATTTTGTCCACCGGGTAGATTGTTCTAGGTCTACGTGCCATGCCTCTTCAGGATGTCTCAGTTATTTCCCTTTATCTCTACTCGCCACATAGTGTTTTGTTAAATGGTACCATTAGCTCTTTTGGAAGGACCGGATATTATAGCAACAATAATAATAATAATAACAACAATGATAATAAAAATTGTTCTGAAAACCTCCAAGACAATGGCTACAGACATATGACCTGAACTAATTTTATATGACTTTACAATAAACACAGATTGAACAATCAAAGCTGATCACCCAGACATCGTGATCAAAGACCACAAGAAGATAACGTGCTTTTTTATTGACATAGAAATTCCTGCAGATTGTAATGTATCTTTGAAGATCTTCAAAAAACTATCAAAATACAAGTATCTTGAAGTGTGGCATATGAGGACATCTAAAATTCCACTTGTAGTCGTTGAATTGATTTGAAAATGTTCTAATAGACTCATAGATTCCTAGTTGTTCATGCCTTTAAAATATCCTGGTCACCCACGTTTTAAAGAAATCAAAAAATTGTACTCACAATTACAGTACCCAGTACAAAAGGGTTTATCTATGTAAAATGCGTGTGATCTTCGTTTTAATTTTTTGTTTGTTTTTACAAAAAATGATCAGTGGAAGAGACCCGAAAGGAAATGTGTCGACAACAGAAACCCAAGGAAATAATAATAATCATCTTGTATCAGGTTGTACGGTGTTAGCACCCACTGAATATAAAACCCGACATGACAGAGTGGGCCAATATCTGCACTGGAAAATCTGCAACTTCTACGGGAAGAAAACTGAAAGAAACTGGTATGAACACTACCCAAACCCGGTTACGGAGATAGGACCTGTTACAATTCTATGGGACTACACAATACACACTGACAGAACAATCAAATCCAACCCTTGAATATTGTTATTAAAGACCACAAACAAAAACGGTGCCTCCTTATTGATATGGCAGTCCCTGCTGACTGCAATGTATCTTTTGAAGATATTCAAAAAGTTGTCAAAGTACAAGGACCTTGAAATAGAAATCTCGAAAATGTGGCATATGGGAACATCAACAATCCCTGTTGTAGTTGGAGCCCTAGGACTGGTTGGAAAAAGATTGCAGTAGACTAATTGAAGGGATTCCTGGAAGTCCATGCCTCAAGGAGATACAAAAATTGTTCTGACAAGTACAGCCCACACCTTACGAAGGGCTTTATCTATGTAATTTTTTTTTTTGTCAGTGGGAAGTGTCATGACGCCATTTCTAACCTTAGGTCCCTGGGCGGGACCCGGAAAGAAATGTGTAAACACCAGAAATCAAAGAAAATGATGATAATAATAATAATAATAATAATAATATGGGACTTTATAATACAAACAGATAGAACAACCAAAGCTAATCGCCTAGACATCGTGATCAAAGACCACAGAAATAGAATGTGCTTCCTTATTGATATGGCAGTCCATGCAGATTTTAATGTATCTTTGAAGATCTTCAAAAATATAAGAATCTTGAAAATCTCAAAGATGTTGTACTTGAGAACATCA
>CAHIKZ030000818.1:2675000-2680000 GCA_903632075.3 Acanthosepion pharaonis
TATTATAAATGGCTAAAAAAGTGAGACATGACTTTTTCTTAGAAATTTGATTTTGACTAAAAGACAAAAAGCATTTTATCATTAAATTTTGCTCTCGTTAAAATAACCTCCTTTAACTTTGATGGCTGCAGCACATTGTTTGGCATTCGTTGCAAAAGTTTTTCAAAGTATAAGTTAGATAATTGATTCGATTTTTTTTAAATGAATCTAGGAGCTTTTTTTTTCTTTTTTACATTTTTTTCACTTCACTCTTTTGTCAAGTTCACCCCATGCTAATTCTGGGGTGCCTTCAAACTGTTATATATATATATTATATATATATATATATATATATATATATATATATATATATATATATATATATATCGTATGCAATGAGAACAAAAAGTAATATATCAATTCTAACGTTCGCAGCATTAATTCAAAAGAGGGTTCCATACCGATAGTAGAACGATATTGTTCATAACCATTTTGGATCTCACCAGTCGAGGTGCTAATGAAATGCACCGAAACGAAGTTACATCTTTGTAGTGAGTAAACTGTTTGCCTATATTAAAATATATATATATATATATATATATATATATATATATATATATATATATATATATATACCTTCTGAAGATGCATCAGTAAGCTAAAAAAAATTTCAATGAATAATTTTCGAACTATGGGATTAAAGTATAATTTTGGGATTAAGTGCATTGACAAGGAAAACAGTTGCGTGCAAAGTAAATGTTTTTATCATCATGAAGCTACGGACTTACTGATGTATCTACTTATTTAGTTATTTCTTCTTCCCCTCCCATAGAAGACAAACCACGAAACACACTTCTTCCCCCCATGTATAAAACGAAGAAAAGTTTTTCTTACACGACGCACTTATCGATTATTCCCGATCAGATATGTCTGTCAGCCTGAAGTGCCGATTGATTTTATAGATTTCATTTGTAACTCCAAAAAAGGCACACCAAAATGTCCTCCCTTCTCTCTCTCTCTCATCCTCCTCCCCCTCTCTCTCTCTTCCTCCTCCCCCCCCTCTCTCTCTCTCTCTTTCTCATACACACGCATTTGTACTCGTTTTCTTTCTTTATCTCTTATCTTTTGTTGTCTTTTCTTTCCTCCCTTTATTGCTTCTTTCCTTCTTACTTTTCCCCTCCCTTCTCACACGTCTTCCTCTTTCTTTTCTCCTCACT
This sequence comes from Acanthosepion pharaonis, assembly GCA_903632075.3. Lineage (NCBI taxonomy): Eukaryota > Metazoa > Mollusca > Cephalopoda > Sepiida > Sepiidae > Acanthosepion > Acanthosepion pharaonis. Next base: position 2,676,197 of record CAHIKZ030000818.1, read on the forward strand.
TTTTTTTCTTATTTTCCCTCTCTTTCTTCTAACATGTTTTCTTTTCACTCTCTTATTTTTCAGTTCTTCCATCTTGGCCATTATATTCTTTTACTTTCCTCTCCTACACTTTTTCTCTTAGGTCTCTCTCTCTCAATCTCTCTGTCACTCTCTCTCTATATATATATATCTATCTATCTATCTATCTATCTATCTATCTATCTTATATTCCAATTCGCTTTCAATCGCCCTTCCTTCCTTTCTTCCTTCCTTTCTATTTCTTCTCTTCTCACACTTTTTCTCTCATATTTTTTATATCTCTTTCACTCCCTCATTGCAACACGCTTTCTTTCAAACCCTCTTCTTTTCGTATTTTTCCCTCCTTTACATGTTTGTTTTCTTTCCTTCTTTTTCTTTCCTCTTGCTCTCTTTGCTTTTCTCTCTCTTTCTCTCACTCATTTGAATTCGCTGTTTTTCACTCCCTTATTTTGCTACTCTTTCCTTCCTTCCAATTATTTTTCCTTTCAATCTTTCTCTTCCCACTCTCTTTCTCTCCTGCTTTTCTCTCTTTTCCTCTCCTTCATTCCAGTTAATTCTTTTTTGTTGTCCTTCCTTCTTTCCTTCCTTCTATTCTCTCTTTCTCTTCTTCTTTTCCTGCTTATCTTTTCTCTCCTCCTCTACTACATTTTTTCTTCTCTTTTATTCCAACTCGCTTTCTTTCATGCTCTTATATTTCCTTCCTTCCTTCCTTCCTTCCTTCCTTCCTTCCTTCCTTCCTTCCTTCCTTCCTTCCTTCCAGCTCTTGTCTTCATTTCTCCTTTTTCTTTCTACTCACTCTCTTTTCTTTCCTAATTTTCTCTCACCCCACCTCTCTCTCTTTCTCTCTCTCAGCTTCTCTTTCTTTCTTATTCACCTTTTTTCTTTGTCAAATACCTTTTCCTCTTCTCTTTATTCATATCTAGCTAATCTTTTCTTTTTACTTGAAAAGTGTTAAAACTAAAACATCAGACGCTGTAACAAACGCGCCATATTTTACTGATACTTGTTTTATTGATACTTGTTTTCTTATTGACGACAACTCGGAACATGAAGAGTTATGTTTCGAGCAAATAAAATCCGAATCGATTCAAGATATATCCGATAAGAGACAAAATCTAAACGTCGCGAATTTTTGGCATTTCTTCTTTATTTCTATATTCTACCAACATATAAACACACACACACAACACACACACACACATATATATATATATATATATATATATATATATATATATATATATATATTATGAATAAAAATGACAATAGGAAATCTAGTAATTGATGACGCGTTTCGTCCAATGTGGACTTTATCAAAGCAAAATACGAAATGAATTTAATTGAACAAGGTAACTAATAAAAAAAAAAACACAATGTACCCAGCAACTGGAATGTAGAGAAACGCTTTTTTCATATTGTTAACTGAAAATAATGTCAGTATTTGTCTACTCTACTGGTTAAATCGGACAAATTTTCATATATATATATATATATATATATATATATATATATATATATATAGATAGATAGATAGATAGATAGATAATATTAGTAGTAAATATACAGACATATGCAAAATATATAAATATATATACACATAGGTGCATACACATACATGTATATTTTTTGAATAAAAATTCCAAGAGGATAGAATCCAGGTAGAACTCAATGTCTAAGACAGAGTAAGGATATAATAAAAAGGCTTAAACACTAATATTCCATGGTCATAATTTATTCCATTGGAATCGTAAATACGATCCAATTTATCAGACCTACAGATTCAAAAAGAAAACAGAAAAAAAACAACTCCGGAAATAAAAACAGAATTTAGAGAGAGTGTAAGTATGAGGGTGTGGAACGAATGTTAGAGCTAAAGAGGGGGGTAACAGACTAGAGAAGGAGGGAGATTAAACCTTAACAGAGAGAATTTTAGGAGAGGTGAGTGGAAGGGGTTTAAGTAAGAGAAATATGAATGTTGTTGGATGTCTAATGCATAAAGATACATTTCGTGGTAACATACACACACCATAGACGATCTAATGTTGAAGATCAGAATGAGAGGGAGGGAAAGGAAAGAAGAGGTGGGGGGGAGAGATGAGGCGAAGGAAAGTAAAATTGAAGGACATTTACTGAAAGGGTCGCTGTGTAATTAAGAAAATTTGACAAATTTAATATCGACTACAGGTTACATATACATATATATATGTCCGATGAGAACGAAAGTATATATATATATATAAAGTGTATATATATATATATATATATATATATATATATATATATATATATATTATAATATATATAGCATTAATCCAAAAGAGGGCTCGATACCGATAGTAGAGCGATAATTATTTATTTATTATAAGTTTATCATATAGACAAAAACAGTTTACTCACTACAAAGATGCAACTTCGTAACCATTTGCGGTTCTCACCCGTCGAAGTGCAGTTGAAATGCACCGAAACGAAGTTGCATCTTTTGTAGTGAGTAAACTGTTTTTGCACACACACACACACACACACACACACACACATACATATACATATATGATAAATTATATATATAATATATATATATTTTTTTAACCTAGTTTAACGTGTTATTTTCTATATATTTGCAAACACACACACAGAAATTTACATATATATTTATATATATATATATATATATATATATATATATATATATATATATATATATATATATATATGCAGACGATACCACGGTTTATGGAAGCACCATCAATAATCATCATGATCAGAAACGGAGATCTGCTTTTTCCTCTCACCTTGCTCGCGCCGGGGTATTGAGTCTTTTACGGTTTATCAACCTCTTGTGTGTTATTTGACTCCGAAACAATTTTGGGGAAATAGTGGTTAATGTAATATTTACTCGCGAAAATAAACAGAATTATTATGGCAAACCAAAATAGGTTTCGGCTTTAAATAACCTTCAAAGGGTTGATAAACCATAAAAAAGACAAATCAAAATAAAACCAAATACCCTATCAATATAGCAGATTTAAAACAATATACAGGGTTCGATGGATAAATTGTCGTCTGAATTACGTAAAAATGACACTGATATCTCGTTTTAACAGATAGATATATTTACTAAAATTACACAAAAAATATTTTGAAATACAAAAGAGTAAATCTCTTCAATAAAATCGCCATTGGCTTCAATCCCAGCCTCCAGACGACTTCGGAATCTCCTGCAACTCTTCTGAACGGTTTAATTTGGTGAATGCTACAAGGAGTTTTGTTGGTCTCCCGTTCAACTGAACTCCACATATAATAACCAAATGATTCGCAGTCTGGGGAGTTAGGTTGTGAGATGTAAGGGGTGATGTGGCCGTATAAATTCTGACAGGTATGACTGGTTTCTCCCGCTTGTGTGGCATCGTGCAGAGTCCATTTTTCTTTTAAATTTGTATCTAAATTTTAAATATTTTGTATCTAAATGAAATCAGCTAGATATAAAAAAAAGACAAAAATTAAAATTTCCCAGCATCCCTGGTTCGTGCGCATGTGTAGTCGCACCAACATAACAAATTTAATCCAATGAAATCATAAAGGACGATACGCGTCACAAGAAAAAATTTCCATTTTGTCATATATATATATATATAAATATATATATATATATATATACCCATAGCTCGAGGATTCATAATTTCCCGAGGGTATACAGGTATATGGGTAAGAAGCAGGACAGATTGGGTTCTATAGCCATGGGTGGCAACTGGTCTAGGAGAAGGACAACTCTGAATTCAAAACCTACGG
>CAHIKZ030000818.1:2682500-2700000 GCA_903632075.3 Acanthosepion pharaonis
TAAACATACTGTTTAATATTTGAATAAAAACAGAGCGTCTACTTAAATATGGGTATCCATTAAAAATAACATCTAAGCAATATATATATATATATATATATATATATATATATATATATAATTTCATATCCAAACCTACACCAAACGAAGTTTTCTTAGATGTATCAGTTTCGAATCCTGCCAGAGAGCGTACTTACTTTAATACTTAATCTTACTTTAATAGTATGTCTCGAAAATTCAAGCCGTTAGACTGAAATAAATGTATATACTATTTAATAAATAAACAGGGCGTCTACTCAAATACGAGCATCCACTAAGAATAACGTTTAAAGTGATAAGCATATATATATAAATATATGTGTGTGTGTGTGTGTGTGTGTGTGTGTGTGTGTGTGTGTGTGTGTGTGTGTGTGCAAATATATAAAAAAATAGGAAAGAACCGTTAGGTTAATAATCCGATTTTTTTTTTTTTATTTTGTGTTTTTATTTTTAAAAAACAGTGCACACTACACATGTAGAACCTAAATTCGCTTGAGGATGAGACAGAGCTGAGTACTTTAAGTCAATTTAATTTCTATATTTAAATGTTAAGTTTTTATCTTCTGTTTTTGAAACATGAGTAGCGATGGAATCATATTTTTTTTTAAATAATTATAATATATATATATATATATATATATATGTTAATATCGAACAGTACCCTTCTGACCCGGTTTTCGATCTTATGATCTCATCAGGTGGCTTACTGGACATTTTTTTTGGTGGGGGGGGAGGAAAGAAAAAGAAATTGTAAATAAAAGAACTCACCCAAAGTATATGTACAATAATGTAGGTTATATTGATTTTCCAAGCGTAGATTAGTAGCGGGCACCCAGTGAGGATCGAACTCACTATGCAGTCATTCTCGTGAGACAAGCTTGCTAACCATTACACCACCTCGTGGTACCCTAGCGGCGGGAGTTATATAATAAAAGACAAAGTTTCAAATTGTTGACAATTTGAAAACTTTCATGAAATGTATCTGATGATGTATTTCGCCGTTTAGCCTTCATCAGATCAAAATCGAAAAAAGGAATTGCATGTGTATGTAAGATTCCATTTTTTTAAAACATACAAAAATACATACACGCGCAACTTATTTTTTCGATTTTGATTTGATAATCGTAATTGTATACACACACACACACACACATATATATAGATAGATAGATAGATAGATAGATAGATGGATTTTATACAATATCTCATGCGATCTAATAATTTTTTCTTTTCGAATGATAAATTATATAAAAACTATCCAGTTCTTCTTTTTATCCTAGTGCTATACTTTTAACTATTTTCAAGGTTGAAATCATGGAAGCCTTATTAATAAAAACAAAAAAAAAGAAAAGCAACACTCAATATTATCAACAATGAACATGGACAGAATATCTTGACCGTGTTTTGAAAATGAAAACATTGCATAAATACATACATACAACAAACTTTGTCTTGTTAACAGTTAATATATTCCAACCTTGAAAATGGCTACATGTATAGCCGAAAGCGCTCGAATAAAAAGAACAATTGGACTGTTTTTATATAATTTATTATCCGAAAAGAAAAAAAATATATTAGAAAACACGAGAAATAAAGAATTAAATCAAAGCACCTTCTCTGTCATATTCAATGAAATATATATATATATGTCCGTGTGTGTGTGTCTGTCTGTCTGTGTGTGTGTATAGTCTGTGTGTGCCTGCGTGTGTGTCAATGTTCGTGTCTGTGTGTGTGTGTGTGTGTGTGTGTGTGTGTGTGTGTGTGTGTGTGTGTGTGTGTGTGTACAGTGTGACGCAGATAAATCCGGAGTTTTTACTTGGTAACAGTCCTGTGACGTCACAGCGTAGCGAGGTTTTGAGAGCGCCCATGACGACACTTAATTAGCTGTTTGGCTATAGACGCACGAGTTGCTTAGTAATCGACATGCCTTCAGAATACGATCGTAGAGCTGCTGCTGTGGAAAGCCTTCGCACCGGCCACCAAGCCGAGGAAGTCATTGAATGGTTATACGCTGAAGCCATGGTTAATGACGTTACAAAGGCATGTGGACCCTCAGACAACAAGGACAATGTCAGGCCCGAGCGCAAGACTCATAAGAACTGTTCGGGTGGCAACAAGACGACATTCATTGCCAATGTTGTCAATGAGAACCTTAACAAAAGCACGAGGGGGATCGCCATGGAAATGGTCATCAGTAGGCGAACATTCTATTGTATTGCCAAGGAGGACTTGAATTAAAAATCTTGCGTTTCCAAGAGGCGCCACTTGGTCACTGGTCGGCCGATTCATTGCCTCCATCAACGTCAGACTGCAATCCTCACGTTTATTTGGTGTGGGACGTCTTGGAGATGGAGGTCAACAGCAGAACCTCCAACACCAAGGAGGCTATCAAGAAAGCTATCAGATACGCGATGGCCAACATAGACAGGAATGACATCGCCAATGCCTGTTCCAGCTTCTGTTTCCGCCTGGAGAAAGTGGTAGCCGCCGAGTGATTTTTGTGCCATATATATGTGCCTGCGTATATATCTTCGTTAAAATATATTAATTTGTTATATAAAAAATTCAGTCATTGGTATTCTCAGTATCCTTCTGTGGAGCCACCTTCTTGCTGCTTTAAGTCTCTCCTACATCTGTGAGGAGATTTTCCACTATATACTGTCGTATAGGAGGACTGGTATTACATAAAGAAAAAGTTGTTTTTATTAAAAATTAATTTTTTTCTGGATTTATTCGCGCCACACTACAGGTCGGTAATTTGTTCTTTAGAGGTGACTTAAGTCGAATTTACTTAAGTCGAATTTACTTACGTTGAATTTATTTAAGTCCAATTTACGTGCGTTGAATTTATTTAAGCCGATTTTGCTAAAGTGTGATTTACTTAAGTCGAATCTATTTAAGTCGGATTTATTTAAGTCGGGTTTACTTAAGTCGAATTTATTTTAGTCGGATTTGCTTAAGTTGAATTTACGTAAGTTGAATTTACTTAAGCTGAATTTACTTAAGTCGAATTTACTTGTCGCTAGGCTAAACCACAAATAACCATTCCCAGTTCTGTATTTTATTTATAAATGCATTTTTAATGATATATGGTCAATAAGAATTTTAAACTTACAAAGAAATAAATTTTAGTTTTTAGTATAGTACAGAAAAAAGTAATCTAAATTTCCGAATATATGTATATACATATTTGTAAATGTAGATGTTTACAATTTGGTGATCTTTTCAGTACATCACGGACTTTTTATTTGTGAATGTGGTTTGCTCTTAGACATTATAAAATAAAATGATTTTATAAGGTTAAATAACAAATATAGTTATTAAAATTACTTTGCGATATAGTAGAAAATAAACTAATTTATGTTAAATTTACCAATATTTAGATTTTAATATGTTTATTTACATCTCGGATGTAGATGGCTGTGGATCGTCAGCATCAAAAGTTGATTCTGGCTGTTGTTGTTGTTGTTGTTGTTGTTGTTTGCCCCGCTTTTTAAGAAGAAAGTGTGCGAGATTTCATTGATAAATAAGACGACAGCACAGAGGTTTTTATATTTCGTTCTGTCGGACTTATGGTGATTTAAACTGAACTAAACTGGATTTCAATTTCGCGGGAATCACGAGTGGCGCTGACAACGACGCCAAACGGTAGATATTGGAACTACCATGGAAAACGCCAATATTTGATGTCTTAAAGACCACTAAATAAGACGATAACACGACGACAATAAGACAACATTATCTGGTTTAACCCACGATGCAACAAAACCGTCAAAACAAACATAGGTAGGACATTTCTAAACTTAACAGAAAAGCACTTCCCTGAAAAAAAACGATAAGCAAAAATATTCAACAAAAATAACGTTAAAATCAGTTACAGCTGAACAAAAAATATAACACAAATAATTAAAAAAAGCCACAACAAAAAAATAACAACCTACAATAACGTAATCAAAGAACTTCAAAGCAACTGCAGAAATAAAACATGTTCACTCCAAGGAAATTGCCACCAAACGAATCACAGATCATATTTCGTTTACTAAAGAAAACGACAACATAGTCTCTGTCCAAATCGTTTTGTCTCGCTATGTTTTCAGCTTCTGTGAGTGGTCAAAGTCTCTAATAATGTAAATTCAGAAGCCTTTACCACTATAATCAAATCATGTGCTGGTGTCTAGTCTGTCGATTCCTAGAAACTGAGCAGCTTGACCCTCATTCCTCAATAGAGTCGACCACATATATATATATATATATATATATATATATATATATATATATATATATATATATATATCGACTCTCTCGTCGAAGTCGACGTACGAGGATCAAGCAGATCAGTTCCAAGGAAACTGACAGCCCGACATCAGCACATGAGATTTGATTATAGTGGTGAAGGTTTTGTGCGGAACCATTCACACTTTTTGAAGGGCTGAATACAAAAACTTGTTGCACTGCGTGCCACAGGGTCCCCAAACGACCCTTCGCAGGTTTTGATTTTGTCCTTCTCCTAGACCAGTTGCAATCCAAGGCTATAGAACCCAGTCTGTCCAGCTATTTACCCATAGTTGGAGGAAGAAGAGGATTCACCCTTAGCACGTAAGTGAATGTCATGGGTTCGACTGGAATTTCAACTCGGCTCTCCGATTCCTCAATCCAAGTGTCTGTATCCATTACTCCACCATATATATATATATATATATATATATATATATATATATAGATAGATAGATAGATAGAGAGAGAGAGAGAGAGAGAGAGAGAATCGGAGAGGGAGGTGTGGGCTTGCAAACAGTGACTATTACGACTATTAATGTAAGACTCTTCGGTAAATCGAATCGAGTTCTCTCAGTCACTGTGTGTTTATCTAAAAATAAATACGCTTAAATTCACCTTCATCCCTGCTGTGCGCCAACAGCTTAGTGGTAGAATCCCGACTGATGCCAAATTAGTTGGGTTTCGATCCTAGCTAGAGGCAACCGGACGCCTAACCACACTAATTAGCTGTGAAACAGTCTGCCTGTAGATGACAATATATATATATATATATTGGAATTATTTTATACGTTGTTTATTAATTGCCGTCTATCTAAAAAAAATATTTCATTAATTTTCTTTGTATATTCGATTAGGAGCGGTTTTGTCTTATTAGACTGTCAAAGGTTATCTGTTTTATCGGCTTTGGGCTTTTTCTGGGATAGCGTGTGTCTTTCTTCTCCTGGTTTGTTTGGTCTTTTTCCCCTTTTTTTTTTGCTGTTTTTTATTGTTATTTGACAAAAAATGAAAATTGTGCTTTCAAGAGTATCTCGTCTTTAGTGAATTGTAAATAATTGGATCGAATTCAATCGCTTGGCATAAATTAGAAAGATTGCTAATTTGGGAAGAAAAAAAAAGGTCCTTTTGTTTAATTCTATATCTCGTTGTTATTTTTTTTTATACCTACTACATCTACACTTTTGCTTTCTCTTTCCATCTCAGTTAATATCTATCACGGTCTGTTTGTATCCATCCCACACGTCTCTACGTACATATGGGCGTGTGCCCGTTTCCAATTACGAGTCCCAGGTTCGATTTGTCATGACGTTGACTCCTAGATTTTATCGGCCTTAGAAGGCGATCTCAATTTGCTGCACCCTTAGAAAAAAATGCCTGAAAACAATAGCACGAGCTGTGCCAAGTCTTGTAAGTGAAATTGGGTAGACAGAACTGTTCGGAAGCTATCAGTGGTCGGGCTAGCACCAAGTTACAAGTCATCGTGACCGAGGGTTTCAACGTTCAGGCCTTTTTGAAATTTTTGACTGTGAACTTTCTCCCAGAAACTGTAACTAAGGTCTGCTCAACATAGTTGTGGTATAAACCCTGAGGATGGTTCTGTGGATGTCGGACAAATACAGATATGCCTGAGCAGGCGTCTGCAACAGGGATTCGTTGTTGCTATTATATGTTATATTATTTACTTCCGGACTATTATCCTCACTTTTTTTTGTTAATATGACAACGTTTTGGCTGTTAAAATCTTCGGCCTTCTTCAGGTGTCTATTCGGATAACTTTCAGGTAATTTTAAACTCTTACTGAATCCTTCACTTCTGAATAATTAACTTATCTCAGCTGTAAGCGTCCTAGTGTTCAAATGATTACGTGCACGACAGTCACGTTTTAGATTTATCAATTAGCAAACTCCCAAAAAGAATTCGAATTAAATCGTTAATTTCTTTGTAGCCGAATGGGTTAATGAGTTGGTTCGTGAATTTGATGGCCTAGTTAATTGCGAGTTCAATCCCTGGGCCCGGTAGTACAAAATTAAATTCAGTGGAAATGGTGGAGAGCAATAAACTGATAACAATACTAAATAAGAGAGAGGTGTAATATCCCTAGTCATGGCTAAATGAATATTTTACTGTCGTAGATTAAATAACGGGTTGAATTCAAAGTCCCGCGAATGATACCCGAATTTACCTGATGAAGGCGAAAAGGTACAACAGTCGAAACTTTGTTATAATAATAACAAAGATGAGAACGAAAGTCAAAATGTAAATACGTTCTGTCTGTTCGCCGTTTCTTTGCTATCATGCAAATTCTGTTTGTTTTCATTGTTGTATATTTTTATTGAAACGTTAATTTAAACATTTTTCCTTTTTTCCAGGTTTGTCTTCGTCATATTCAGTTACCTTATTGGTGTTTTTATATTTGCTACCATCGTCGGTAAGTACTTCTGAAAATTTTTTGAATAAGAACAAAATTTAAACAGAGGTTTGAAAGACTTGCCAGTTCTCTTCGATTTCCAGGCACTCTTTCACTTCTAAATGACTCATCCGTAAGCTTCCCAGTGTTCAAATGATTACGGGCACGACAGTCACAGCTTGGATTTCACAAATAGCAACCACTACCGAATGTCAAATTAAATCGTTAGTTTCTCTTCTCTCTCTCTCTCTCTCTCTCTCTCTCTCTCTCTCTCTCTCTCTCACACACACACACACACACACGGTCCCATTGTTTCTCTTTCCCTCTCTCTCACTATCTCCTTCTCTCGCTATCTCTTCTTCGCTCTCTCTACCAGATTCCCTATTTGGTTCACTCCAATATTTTGACAGATACAAAATTGTAAACTCTCTCTCTCTCTCTCTCTATATATATATATATATATATATATATATATATATATATATATTTATTTATTTATTTATTTATTTATATACGCGACTTTATAGAGATGACGGATTAATCCTGATAAGAGAACCCATTGGCCCCAAATTAGATAAATTTAGGAAAAAAATAGCAAACGCCCCAAAAAGCATGGGATTTAAAATAGAAATAAACGCAGGTGCAAAGACAGTAAACTTCTTAGACGTCACTCTCAGCCTGGACAAAAGTACGTACGAACCGTACAAAACAAATAAAAACACCCCAACTTAGGTAGACACATTCTCCAACCATCCACCTTCAATCATCAAACAAATACCCATATCAATCAGCCGCGGGCTATCTGAAAACTCATCAAACATTGACATTTTCAATAACAAAAAACACCATATGACGAAGCGCTAAAAGAAAGTGGATATGCACAACGATTACAATACACACCTCCACAACCGAGACGCAAAAACATAAAAAGAAACATTATCTGGTTTATCCAACCATGCAACAAATCCGTCAAAACAAACATATGTAGGACATTCCTAAACTTAATAGAAAAGCACTTCCCTGAAATAAACCGATTAGCAAAAATATTCAACAAAAATAGCGTTAAAATCAGTTACAGCTGCACAAAAAATATGACAGAAATAATAAAAAGCCACAATAAAAAAGTAACAACCTGAAATGATGCAACCAAGGAACCTCAATGCAACTGCAGAAATAAAACATGTCCAGTCGAAGAAAATTGCCAAAAAACGAATATAATATATAAAGCCAAGGTAAGTGCAAACAACAGCACAATGTACTACATCGGTGCCACTGGGGGACAATTCAAGAAAAGAAAAAACAGCCACAATATTTCACTCTCTAACAGAAAATACTCAAACAGCACTACACTATCCACATACATATAGCCTCTAAAAGACAGAAATAATACACCAAGATTAAGCTGGAAAATATTGAAAGAAGCACCTGCCTACAACAACATTACAAATAAATGCCTACTTTGCCTACACGAAAAGGTAGCAATAATTTCTCATACCCAACAAAAGAATTTACTAAACAGAAGATCAGAAATAATTTCTAAATGCAGACGTGAAAACAAATACCTATTATCACAATGTATGCCAAACAGCTAAAAAAAAAACAACCAACACTACTACATAAATCACTATTGACCCTATGAACATGAAAAGAGAAACCACTGACACCATAACGCCATCAATTATTTTCTAGTTCAAACTACCATCGTAATAATTATAATGATTGTTATTATCATTCCATCACCATTACTACGATAATTTCTACCACTTTACAATAACTATTTGCTGCTACAATTTTTATTACCATCAACCGCTGCTCCTACCATTACTACCGCACCTCAATTACCATTAACGTATCAGTTCACAATTATACTTACTTCTCTCTCCCGCAGCAAAATTAATATCACCGCATAAATAATAAGTATTACAAATTGAAATTTCTACCATTTACATATGCACAATCGCCAAAAACAAGCAAACAACCGGCTTTAAAATAATAACAAAACAGCCTTAAAAAGTTAAAATTAATAGCAATTTTTACCTACCATAATCTTACACAGACCCCCATCATACGTATACACGTGTGCACGAGAAAACATTATTCAGTGAACAAAATAGAAGAACGGTCTGCATGTTGACAGTGCAACAGACAAAAAGTATTCGCTACACAACCCAACATTGAATACAGTATGTACGCAACGACACATGGATGCGCATATATGCCCAGTCCCACATTATTCACATATGTTTATGTTTGTGTGAGCTCCAATGAGCGAGCGTGCGTGTGTGTATGTCTGCGTACGTCAATGAGTGAACGTGCGTGTATGTATGTTTGCATAATTATGAGTGGCGTACCGACGACAATTTTTCTTCCCACTTCCATAAAATCACTGATATACGCAACCATATATAAATCTAAAATTTAAAAATTAATCAGTTTGTCTGACGCTCGCAGATAGCGTGAAACCCAGAGTCACAAACTCACACCAATCCAACTAAATGTGTTAGCTCTATCACTGAGATTGAGCGCTTTTCAATAAGTACTATGCATATATGATATATAAATAATATATGTAAAAAATTGCATATATATATATATATATATTTATATTTGTATGCATACACATTTTATATATATATATATTAAATTATATATATATAATAAATTATATATATATATATAATAAATTATAAACATGATGAATTCGCTATAGGAAAAATCATTATCAAAAAATGTAAAACCACAAACCTTATTGCTACTAATCAAAATAACCCCATCAACTCTAAACTAGCCATGACCAATATAGTCTGTCAATTTCCCAGTGCTGTAAATAAATAATTTACCTATATTGGGCATACTTCCACCTTCTTGAGTATGCGCCTCACATGTTACTTATCTGTTGTAAGTTCTAAAAAACATCTAGCTATCCACAATTTATAAGAACTCTTAATAAAATTCTGGTCGAAAACACTAATGTTGTATATAAATTACATTATCGGAAACATTTCGCTGTGTGAGAGGCTCTATATATATATATAAATAAACTCACTCCCACTTTCTAACCTCATCTTATTTAACAGTGTTGTGTTTAAAGTTTGTTTTTTGTTTGTTTTTGTTTTTGTATTTTTTGTCTTTTTTTAAATAGAAAGATGCCCACTCGAATTCCAGCCGTGCTCAACACGCGAAGGCTCGGAATAAATACTCCTGCTGGTATTAAAAACTACACAAATAAATACATCTTAAACAGTTAAACGAATAGAAATTAACGATACCTAAAACAAATCGCCTTTGAAAAGGGCTAAAAAAAAGTGGGCGAAAGTGCTTGGGACAATGGACAATTTTTGCACTTCCACCAATTGAAAATATGTAAAACTAAATAAAAAAATTAAGTAAATTCACTGTATATAATAAACAGTATTAATAACATTTACCGGCCTATATATATATATGTTGTATGTATAAAAAGAATGTATAATTATAAAAATGTCTTAAAATAATTGTCGGACTTTGTCCATTTCTTAATGTGTGACGTCATTTGTTTACATTTGGATACCCATTGAGCAGATATGAATGTACGTGAGAGATTCATGGAAGATTGAAGTTTAAAAGCAGTAAAATCGACCTTGCTAACCGAACGATCCTCCATGTCTCGATCGGTTAAGGCACGTCAGGCTATATGACGGTTCCGTATAGGATACAAGTTTGATTCCTGTCGGAGGACGAATATTTTCTATGAATCTTTCTCGGACATTCAGGCAGGTAAATGTTATTAACATTATTTATTATAAAACAGAGCATTTACTTAAATATTTGTATCTATAAAAAGAATGTATAAACATAAAAATGTGTTAACATAATTGTCGGACTTTGTCTATTTCATAATGTGTGATGTCATATATATATATATATATATATATATATATAATAAAGAATAAAATTCAAAATCACCTCTGATCGGGTATAGGTATTTCGGCAGACAAAGATATCGGTTGTCTTATCAACCCCGTTGTGGACTGAGTTCGTGTCAGAAATAGAAATTTAACTGTAAAAGCTAAAAAAACAGTCGAAAAACTAATACAGAATTTATCGATTTCAATGTTTCAGTCAGACGAAAGGCACGAGACAGGGGATCAGGGGAGGTTAGAAGGGATTTGTCTTAAAGGGAAGAAGTTTTATAAAATTAAACCCAAATGTTAACCTTATGACATTATTTTGGGGAATATATGAAGAATGAAATATTAATTTAAAATTAAAACATGAATAAAAACAGGTTTAAAAATAACATTAAAATCATACTTATTATAAAACCCAGGTTGTGTGTGTGTGTGTGTGTGTGTGTGTGTGTGTGTGTGTGTGTGTGTGTGTGTGTGTGTGTGTGTGTGTGTGTGTATTGGATCGGGTTTCCTACATTTTTTAACCGATTTCAACAAAACTTCACAGGACTACGTAAAATTACCTTGCGGTGGTTCTGACAGCGCTAAAAATTAGAAAAGCACAATTGTTTTTGCACGAAATCAATTTGAAAACACGATTAAGAGGCATCGCGAGAATAAAAGGGGGGCAACTCATATCGAGTTATTCTTAAAACCCAGGTTGTTTGTGCGTGTGTGTGTGTTCGTTTATATATGGGATCGGATTTCCTACATTTTTCAACCAATTTCAACAAAACTTCCCTTTTTTTTGGCAGGTAGTGTTTCTTATTGTCTTGCACACTTTTTTCTTTATTTTTACAGTCAGAATGCTTTAAAAATTCCATTTACAAGACAATTGTTTATAATAAAATTCTATTCAATCGGTAGACTCAAAACGATGGAAAACAATGTTTTTGTTTGAGTTTGGGTTTGACCAATTCGAAAAAGAAAAAAAAACTAATTAAGACATGCGTGTCCGTAAACCTTAAACCATAATCTTTGTCAATTTTATTTTTCAGTCTTTATGATGGTCGATACTTGATATATCTCTTACTGTTACATCCCCGGGCAACGTCGGGCTGTACTGCTAGTATATAGATAAAAGGATGAAAGGGCTTAATGGAAAGAGAGTTGGGGAGATCTTAGAGTAGGAGAAACGTTTATAGATTATAATTAATATAGATAAAGAGGTTATAGAGGGAGGAATTAGTTATACATTCGACATTTGAAGAGCTAAAGTGAATATTATGGAAATATAGTAGCTAATTGAGTTAAACCTATATTATTTTCAAATTCAAATTCCCATAAACAAAGTATACATAGTGTTATGGTCCAGGTCCTTGTACCACGGTGATAGTTCAAGGTAGAACCAATAAAGAAGAACTCGAACACAGGTATGGAATAACACAGATATATTACAAACAGGAATATATACAGAGAAGTAGAAAGTGTTAGTACGAACAATCAGGTTTAGTAGAGAGAACAATGTAGTCTCGACCAATATCACTATTCCAATGTCTTGCAGTAATTGTCTGAACGCTACTCTGTTTCGGACTGCCTCTGACTCAACTAACTGACTCGCTCGCTCTGACAGACTTCTGACGGACTTCAGACTGAACACCCTGCTTCCTCTTGAGGCGCAGTATTTATTACGTTATTATGGGTAAGGTCCCACAACACATAGGAAGCACTGAAGGCGCGTTTAAGAAAAGGTGGTACAATCATAAATTCTCTTTCAAGCTGGCGAGCCACATCAGCTGCACTAAACTGGCAAGACATCTGTAGGAATTTAAAAAGACAATAAAAGCCCCTGAATAAAATGGTGGGTATTAAGGAGAGTTAAGCCTTACAGATGTATTAATAATATTTGTAGGCTCTGTCAGGAAAAAAAGCTGGCCATAGTGACGTACCTAGATGGTCTGAGGTAATGTCGAAATGTAGACATACAAGCAAATATACTCGAGCCCAAATGAACAATTTTTTTTAGGTTTCTCCAACTCTTCCCTTGCCCCTCCCCTTCTGATATATCTGATTTGTGGCGCTTTGGTAGTTTATTTAAGCGGATTAAATAGTATTACAAATTAATCATCCACAAGTAACTGCCCTGACGATACCGTAAGGTCGAAACCCAGGTACTTCTTGCGCGTGAATTTTTCCTAATCTTATATTTTATTACCAGCTCTACAAATTTAATTTTTTCTGAATTGTGTATTGAGCACTTTTAAAAACATATACAAGCATTGTCCTAGTCTTATGAAATGGACAAAGTCTGAACCGTCATATAGCCTAACGTGCTTTTACCGATTTCGCCACAGAGGAGCGTTTCGGTTAGCAAGGTCGATTTTACTGATTTTAAACTACAATTCTCCATGATTTTTTCTCGTACATTCATATCTGCTCGATGCGTATCCAAATGTAAACAAATGACGTCACACATTATGAAATGGACAAAGTCCGACAATTATTTTAAGACATTTTTATGTTTATATATTCTTTTTATAGATACAAATATTTGAGTAAATGCTCTGTTTTATAATAAATAATATTAATAACATTTACCTGCCTAAATGTCCGAGAAATTGTCATAGAAAATATTTGTTCTCCGACAGGAATCGAACCTGTATCCACGGAGAATCGTTCGATTGGCAAGGTCGATTTTACCGTTTTTAAACTTCAGTCTTCCGTGAATTTCTTACGTACATTCATATCTGCTCATGGTATATGGATTTTACATAAAAATGTCTTAAAATAATTGTCGGACTTTGTCCATGTCATAATGTGTGACGTCATTTGTTTACATTTGGATACACAAGGATAAGGAAAATAATTATTTTTTTCAAAAAAATTGTGAATTAAATATCGCAAAAAGAAACAATAAATGAGGTCTACCCGTTTATCGCTCCTCGCTATCCAGGGCCCAATCGAGGACAAAACATAAACAAGTGTCCAACAACTTAAAAAAGGAGAATGAAAAATGACTACTAGAGAATCAGTAAAATAAATCACAAACAGATTACATTAAGACAGAGCAAGTATTCCTACTTCACGCAAAGAGAAGGCTGCTTAGACTTAATATAAATGGTCATAAGACATCTCAAATGGTAATACATCCCTCCCTACCAGCTATGGGTTAAATAACAGGACAAACTGGATCCTACGGCTCTGTGTCAGTTCATATCTATCAATCTCAGTCTGTTCATAACTATGTATCTGTTTCACTCATTTCTATCTCTCTCACTTTCTCTCGCTCTCTCTCTCTATCCATCTCTCTCTCTCTCTCTCTCTCTATATATATATATATATATATATATATATATAATGCTGTTCATTATCTATCTTGGTCTGTTCATGCATATATATATATATATATATATATATATATATATGTGTGTGTGTGTGTGTGTGTGTGCGAGCGACTCAAAATATTCACAAACACATGCATATCTATATATCTACACAAACACACACACACACACACATATATATATATATACATAAATATATATATATCCGAAACGCGTCAGCAATTACTAGTTTTCCTATTGTCATTTTTATTCATAAATATTGTCTTCTTCTGGTTAAATCGGAGAAATTTTCATTATATATCGATATATATATATATATATATATATATATATATATATATGTGTGTGTGTGTGTGTGTGTGTGTGTGTGTGTATGTATATCCGTTTGTCCATTTAGTTATCGCAGTCTGCCAAACTTTTGTCTAGATAGATAGATAGAAAAATGAACAGCTTTAGATAGATAGATAGATAGATAGATAGATAGATAGATAGATGAACAGGATGATGAAGAGGATAGATAGATAGATAGATAGATAGATAGAACAGGCTGATATATATATTTATATGTAAAGATAGATAGATAGATAGATAATTTGAAGAGAATTAGATAGAAAGATAGATATAAAGAGACTTATATATATATATATATATATATATATATATAGAGAGAGAGAGAGAGAGGATAGATAGATAGATAGATAGATAGATAGATAGATAGATAGATAGATAGATATGAACATGCTGATAGATAGATAGATAGATAGATAGATAGATAGATAGATTTATGTGTGTGCGTCCTATCTTTCTCATCTAAAAGATATTAGATCATTTTTCAACCCCTGAAGTGTAATTGACGTTTACACTTTGCTACATTTCATAAAAGACGTAAGCTCTATCGACTGAAACTCAACCCAGACGGAAAAATCTGTTCATTTGTCTGATAAAGAAACGTAAAAAGAGGAAAAAAAAATCTGGAAGTATAGAAAAAGGTTGGCGGGCGGGTAGACACTCAGAAAAAAAAAGAGGGAGTACTTTTAAAGGACCACAGTATTACTCCATAGTGTGATGATACTAAGAAAGATGCTGGAGATTTAAAGAGATTTACTGTCACACGGCCTCCAACAATAGCCACTTGACGTCTGGTTGGTTAGATGCTTGGTTGATCGGGAGATTTTGAAGAACGTGGAACCACCTCTCAATTGCTGTTGTTCCCATATCTACACTCATCCAGGGTAGTAGCACCTGTTTGGGTCCCAGTTATGGGCAAACAGTGATCCCCCTAAAACACTGAAATTACAAAAATGCATTTTTAAAGTAAAAATGTCCAGCAATATCCCGTCCTGGGTAAGACGATAAACTACGTCCGCGTCCTGGGTAAGACGATTAACTACGTCCGCTTCCTGGGTATGACGACAAACTACGTCCGCGTGCTGGGTATGAAGACAAACTACGTCCACATCCTGGGTAAGACGATAAAATACGTCCGCATCCTGGGTATGACGACAAACTACGTCCGCGTGCTGGGTATGACGACAAACTACGTCGACATCCTGGGTAAGACGATAAAATACGTCCGCGTCCTGGCTAAGACGATAAACTACGTCCGCGTGCTGGGTATGACGACAAACTACGTCGACATCCTGGGTAAGACGATAAAATACGTCCGCATCCTGGGTATGACGACAAACTACGTCCGCGTGCTGGGTATGACGACAAACCACGTCGACATCCTGGGTAAGACGATAAAATACGTCCGCGTCCTGGCTAAGACGATAAACTACGTCCGCGTCCTGGGTATGACGACAAACTACGTCCACATCCTGGGTAAGACGATAAAATACGTCCGCATCCTGGGTATGACGATAAACTACGTCCGCGTGATGGGTATGACGACAAACTACGTCGACATCCTGGGTAAGACGATAAAATACGTCCGCGTCCTGGGTAAGACGATAAACTACGTCCGCGTGCTGGGTATGACGACAAACTACGTCCACATCCTGGGTAAGACGATAAAATACGTCCGCTTCCTGGGTATGACGACAAACTACGTCCGCGTGCTGGGTATAACGACAAACTACGTCCACATCCTGGGTAAGACGATAAAATACGTCCGCGTCCTGGGTAAGACGATAAACTACGTCCGCGTCCTGGGTATGACGACAAACTACGTCCACATCCTGGGTAAGACGATAAAATACGTCCGCATCCTGGGTATGACGACAAACTACGTCCGCGTGCTGGGTATGACGACAAACTACGTCCACATCCTGGTTAAGACGATAAAATACGTCTGCATTCTGGGTATGATGACAAACTACTTCCGTGTGCTGGGTATGACGAGAAACTACACCCGCGTCCTCGGTAAGACGATAAACTACGTCCGTCAGCAAAGCCACTGGTCAGGAGGTTTTGAGACCCGTGTAACCACCTCTTCATTGCTGGTATTCGCAGGCGCACCCTGATCCGTGGTGCTAGCACCTGTCAGGGTCACAGCTATGGGTAAATTGTTAACCCCCAACCTGGGGTCGAAACACTATTAAAGTGTTAAAATAGGTTTTAATACCAGCAATAGATTTTTGTAAATCTTATTACCAATAATAAAATTTGAAGAAAAAATATTGCCAAGAATAGATTTTTGAAAAAAAATTTTGCCAGCAATACATTTTTTATTCTAAAAAATATTACCAGCAATAAAAATCTCGTCGGTATTAAATAACCCATTGGGGTTGATATACCGTAAAACAAACCAAACCAAACCAAACTAGCAATATCTATCTCTAAGAAAATATTCAATACATTTTAACTG
Organism: Acanthosepion pharaonis; assembly: GCA_903632075.3. NCBI lineage: Eukaryota > Metazoa > Mollusca > Cephalopoda > Sepiida > Sepiidae > Acanthosepion > Acanthosepion pharaonis. The sequence goes on from CAHIKZ030000818.1 coordinate 2,699,241, forward strand.
TAGTTGAATGCAAACAATTGTATTTTAATTATTTAGATTTCGACATTAAAATAATTCATAGAAAATACTTGGCTGGCAATCAGTATCGCAATGGTGAGGCCATCATATCTGCTGTTGATGACATTTTTGACTACAGGATGAACAGTCTTTTTTGAATCGTCAGATGTCTGTTTACCTGGAAAGAAAGAATGCAGTTATTAATAAGAAGAGTTGAAATGAATGCATGCAAGATTTCACAGCTCTAGGATCAATCCTTCATAGTCAGCCTATGAACATTTCAGCCCTTCCTTGTACCGGGAAAGAAAGAATGCAGTTATTAATAAGAAGAGTTGAAATGAATGCATGCAAGATTTCACAGCTCTAGGATCAATCCTTCATAGCCTATGAACTTTTCAGTCCGCGTTTCTATGTAAATTACTGAATATTAACAAATGGGTTATTAATTGTCGAAGATATATTCACGACGTTTCGGCCGTTATTCTCTCTGAACTTCTTCAGGATCTATTTATATTTCTGAGATGAGGCAGTTTAAATATTTACACTATTTACATTGATCGGACTGTTGTCCTCATTTTTGTTGTCATATCCACAACGTTCCGGTCGTTGTTGTACGCTCCGGCCTTCGTCAGACGATTGGATTTCCAACCGATCCCTTTATTTCGTCCACCGTGGTAGATTGTTCTAGTTCCACGTGCCATGCCTCTTCCGGATGTCTCAGTGTCAGTATTTTTTTTTCTTTTAGTAAATAGTGTAAACAGTT
>CAHIKZ030000818.1:2705000-2720000 GCA_903632075.3 Acanthosepion pharaonis
TAAACAAAATATTTTAATTGTTGGGTCTTCCATTGCGGATCAAATAAAGAAAAAACAGTGTGAACTGGTTTTCCGTCTTGGCCAATCACTTTTCCATCTCAAATTTGAACATGGACACAATTGTTTCTTGCTGTTCTGCGCTTCTAGCAGCTTTTGGTATAATTTGAAAACATTTTCATTAAATTGACAGACTTTTTTTTTTTTTTTTCCTCATAATCTAAATTCCCCGTTAACAACAGGGGACGAAAACTTGTGTGTTTTATTTAAACTTATCATTATTTAAATACTTAGTTTTTACAACATTTATAATATATTATAAATATATATAAATGTTGAATGTTCTTTTTATCCGAGCGCTTTTGGCTATACATTTAGCTCTTTTCAAAGGATTAAATATTTTAATTGTTAAATAAAAAAAAAACAACACTTAATAATATAAAATTTGAACATGGACACAATATCTTGACCGTGTTTTGAAAAATAGTTTACATACAACAAATTATTTCTTATTTAACAGTTACAAATTTAATTCTTGAAAATCAGAAAGCGCTCGGATAAAAAGAACATTCGGATAGTTTTTAGATTTATCATCCAGAAAGAAAAAAAATTATTAGATATATATATATATATATATATATATATATATATATAATGTCATCCAGTGACAGACTGTTTCGCTGTATCACAGCACCTCAGTGCGGCTAGACGTCCGGCTGCTTCTAACTAGGATGGAGACTCGACTGAATTGGCGTCACTCGGAGATTCTACTACTAAGCCATCGGCGCACGGTAGGGGTCAAGGTCAATTTAAGCGTATTTATTTTTAGATAAACACACAGTGACCGACAGGACTCGATTCGCTTTACCGAAGAGTCTTGCTATATCAGCCGTAATAGTCACTGTTTACAAACCCACACTTCCTTCCCCAGAGAACGCAACCGAATTTAATTTTTCAGGAACATATATATATATATATATATATATATATATATATATATATATATATATATATATATAGTGATAGTCACTTACCCCGGTAGTTCACTGCTCCTGACATGCAGGATTTTTTTTTTTTCTGATGATGATGGCCATGCTGGGCAAAACTAATCGAGGAACATAATTTCAATAATAATACAAGAATATTAATATACAACCCAATGTGTTTGAAATTTCAATTTTTAACACTTTTTATTGTTCAAGACATATATATATATATATATATATATATATATATATATATATATATATATATATAAAATTCCCAAAAGGATAGAATCCAGGTAGAACTCAATGTCCAGGACAGAGTAATAAAATAATATAAAAGGCTCTTTCGCTGTATAACATAGCTCATCAGTGTGGCTAGAAATTCGATTGCTTCAAGTCGGGGTCGAAACTCGACCGATTTGGCATCAGTTAGATATTCTACCCCTAAGCTATTGGCGCACAGTACGTGTACATACATATACAGCCATCCAAATATATAAATATACAGTGTAACCCGGATATAAGAGACCCGGATATAAGAGAAACCCGGATATAAGAGAGATTTTCTCTGGTCCCAAATTGTTCCCATACTTACCTAAACAAAATACACCAAACCCGGATATAAGAGAAACCCGGATATAAGAGATATTATCTCTGGTCCCAAAGTGTTCCCATACTTACCTAAACAAAATAGACCAAACCCGGATATAAGAGAAACCCGGATATAAGAGACTTCTTCTCCGGTCCCGACAACTCTCTTATATCCGGGTTACACTGTATTAGAGCCTCTTTTTTTGTATACTTGCACATGCATATACACAATATACATGCCCACTCATATCTCTCTCTCTCTATATATATATATATATGTGTGTGTGTGTGTGTGTGTGTGTGTGTGTGTGTGCGTGTGTGCATACATATATACAAACACACACACATAGATAGAGCCGTTGAGCCGCTTGTGGGACTTCCTTTCTAGTCACTTTTAATCTTCAAAAATTTAAATGCAATGTCAATCGCTATCTATTGTCCCCCTGATTACTCTTCTACAGTTATCCATCCATTGTTGTTTCTCTCTTCTAATTCTTCTACAGACAGTAACCCCTTGTGTCTTAGTGGCTTTACTCCCTTCCTGCCTTGTATGGGGTGAAATCGATAAAAAACATCGATACATACATATAAACAACTATATCTCGTTTATTATATATATATATATATATATATATATATATATATATATATATATATATATATAAAGAAGAAAAATCTTAAATATTCATTTCGGTTATAATTTATTAATTTATTTAGTGAATACCGAAATATTCACCTCTTCGAATCGAAATTCTTTTGTAAATGAATGTAATTTGTAATTATTTTTAGATGGGTAATCTTTCTTACTTAAAGTTTAATACGAAACTTAAACTTTAAGTAAGAAAGATTACCCATCTAAAAATAATTACAAATTACATTCATGAATTAGATTCAAACTCATAAAGATGTTACCTTAACTGTCTTTTACATTAAAAAAGTACGATTGGTCGGGTAAACAAACTGTTATAGTTTAATTTTTTTTTAATTTGTTCTCTATGAATTTGTTAATAAATATATTATTTAACTTAAATTATTTGTAAAAAAAAAGTTAAATATTTAAATTGCTAGCAAGCATCAAATTAACTTCGTCGATATTTTTAGACATCTAAATTACTATCAAACATTAAAATCTATTTTTTACATAAATTGCCAAAACTTACCACCCCTCCCCTTCATATGTAAAACCCATTTACAGTCTCTTTCTCTTTACTTCCCCCTTCTTTCTTTTTCCTTTTTCTTTTCTCTCTACTCGCCTCCCATTTCAATATATCACTTCCGTTAAGTTAACCGTCTAAATAGGTCAAGGTCTGGTCACTCCTCCTCCCCAATACTAAGCATGATTGAGAGAGATATGAAATTAATCCCTCCCTAAACTCTACCATGTCTCTCTAACCACTCCTTATTAAACTCTATGTTAAATTACAAAAACTTACAGTACCCGTCAATTTTCATTTCATTTTTTGTTTCATTTTTGGAAGTACTATCTGATGATCCGGCGTCCTTTAAAAGGGTTCTGGTGAAATAAATTATTATAATGGAATCTTAAAGTGGTCTGTTTTTCTTTATTATATATATATAATATTAAAATTTTCATGAGAAGCTATATAGTGTAAATATTGTCAAAAATGATATCGCATCTTCCCAGAAATTAGGGGAGTAACTCATAGCTTCTCATGAAAATTTTAATCATTTTTTTTTTCTGTTTTTTGTTTCTGAAATCTAATCAAAAGGAAAAATTTCATTAGAAACAAAGAAAAGGGTACATAGTTGTTACGTAAAATCAGTCCTCCTCTATGTCGGTAAATGCTGGGCAATCTCCTTACAGATGAAGAAAAGATTGAATCATGATAAAAGTGGTTCTACAGAAGGATGCTGAGGATAACATGGACTGAACATAATAGCAACGACAAAGTTTTAAAGAAAATGGAAACATAAAGGTCATTTATAATTAACATCGGGAAGAGAGAATTGAAATTTGTAAGGTGTATAATAAGAAAAGAGGGCTTGGAAAATTTAACACTCACAGGATACGTTGAAGGCGAGAGGAACACAGGAAAACAACACATAATGATCTTGTACAAAGGAACAGCGGGGCAAGATTTAGGCGAGGTAACAAAATGATAAAATTTACTAAGAGCTACAAAGGAAAGGAAATTGTGGAGAGACATGATCACCAACGTCCTGATACTCTACACCATGTAGGGTAATAAAAAGATGGTTGCAGTCAGCCAAAGTTCAAAGATGTAGAATAAGGAACGGGTAGGCGAATAAGAGATGTCAGGAAATTCCAAATCGAACATGCAGAAATAGTTCCGTAGACAAGTAGAATTGAAGATGAGAAGATGTTTGCAACGACAAAGCGATGCTTTATTAATGGCGGACGAGAACAATTGAATAAGAAGAAATAATATTAATGGCGAGTTGGAAGAGCAAAGGAAGATGGCAAATTCAGATCGTGTGGAGACAGGAATGTGACTGTCAATCAATAGGCGAGTGTTAAAAGTAGTCTCAGAAGGTGCCAAAGAGAAGGAAGGAAGAAGAAAAAACAGGATTGAATGTAAAAGGATGAAAAAATCTACAAATGGAGAGAAAGAAAACGACAAGAAAAAGAAGAGGGAAGAAAAATAATAGAATGAGGAGAAATCGAAAGGAAAACGAAGAATTTAGAAGAAATAAAAGAAATTTAACGAAAAAACGAAACCAAAAGAAGAAGATGGCGGAGGAGGAGAAAGAGGAGGAGGAGGAGAAAAAGAAAAAAAGAAAAGAAGAAGAACAACAAAAACAATAAGTCAAATTACTTTTCTAAAAGGATAATGATGAATGAAGAAAAATGAAAACGAAGAAGACAAAGAAGCAGGAGTAAGAGAAGCAGTCGAAGAAAAAAAGGAGAAGAAAAAAAAGAATGATGATAATGATGATGATGATCAGGAAGAGGAAGGGGGGAAAGAAGGAAAAGAAGAAAAATATGTTACTTTTTTAAATTAAAGGCTGCATGACTGGTAATAGATGAAGAAGAAGACAGAAAGAAAGAAAGAAAGAAAGAAAGAAAGAAAGAAAGAAAGAAAGAAATGAACAGGTGCTGGAAAAGAAAGAGAGAAGGAAATGAACAGGTGCTGGAAAAGAAAGAAAGAAAGAAAGAAAGAAAAGAAAGAAAGAAAGAAAGAAAGAAAGAAAGAAAGAAAGAAAGAAATGAACAAGTGCTGAAAAAGAAAGAAAGAAGGAAGTGAACGGGTGCTGAAAAAGAAAAGAAAAGAAAGAAAGAAAGAAAGAAAGAAAGAAAGAAAGAAAGAAAGAAAGAAAGAAATGAACAAGTCCTGGAAAAGAAACAAAGGAAGTGAACAGGTGCTGAAAAAGAAAGAAAGAAAGAATATTCTAGAAAAGAAAAAGAATATCGTATAACATACAGAAAGAGAAAAGAAAAAAAACGAAGCTAAATGAAGAAGACATGGAAGTAGTATGAACGGAAGTAGTAGATGAAAAAGAAGGAGAAAAAGAAGAACAATGAGGAGGAGGAGGAGGAAAAGAAAAAGAAAAGAAGAAAAAAAAGAATGATGAGGAGAAGAAGAAAAAGAAGCAAAATGTTACTTTTTAAATTAAAGACTGCTTGAATTATAATAGAAGAAGAAGAAGAAGAAAAAGAAGAAGAAAAAGAAGAAGAAGAACAAGAAGAAGAAGAAAGACATATTACTTTTTAAATTAAAGACTGCATGAATTGTAATAAAAGAAGGAGGAGGAGAAAAAGAAGAAAGAAAGAAAGAAAGAAAGAAAGAAAGAAAGAAAGAAAGAATTTTACTTTTAAAATTAAAAAATGCATAAATTGTAATAGAAGAAGAAGAAAAAGAAGAAGAAAAAGAAGAAGAAGGAGGAGGAGGAGGAGAAGAAGAAAAGAAGAAGAAGAAATAAAGAAATTATATTACATTTTTAAATAAAACGCTGCATAAATAATAATAGAAGAAGAATTAAAGAAATGGAAAAAATCTGTGAAAAAACAAAAGACCAAGACGAAGAAGATGAATGAATGAATGAATGAATGAATGAATGAATGAAATTTTAAAACAAAAAAGAATTAAATCTCATTTTAGTAATACCGAAAAGAAGGAAATTAACAATACGAAAAAAAAAATCATTTTGAAAGGGGAGCTAAACTCAACACCTTATAAAAGATTGCCCTAACCGAATTTTTAAGTGAATGCAATAAACGTTCATTTGCGTTCAAAGGTGCTGGAAATTCTAAACTCTACAGAAAAAAAATATAAAAATACTTCACACTTAAAACTGGATGCTTTAAATCAAAAAGGTGTTACATTAAAAGGTTTCTGGATACGCTCAAATACCTTTGAGAAACTTAAATCCACGTCTTCTCTCCCCACCTATGGGTTAATTATTGATTCTTATATCAGCAAATCATCATTATCTCCAAAAAACGCCTTGCAATCTAAAAATATTATCTGGCTTTAAATAACCTACAAAGGGTTGATAAACCGTCGAAAACGAATCAATCAATAAATCAAATATTGATTTGCTACAGAGGCATGTCTTTTGGATTTATTTACATTATCTGAAATAGAAATGTATAAAAACTACCTTGGACACAATGTGAGGGATCCGTTTATATATTGATTGTAATGTAGAATCGATCGCCCACTTTATATCCACATTATAATTTCCTGTTTGTTTATCAAATTCTGATTAATTATGATATGTAGATAGAAGAGACTATTAGCATAGGACTTACGGTTGCATCTAGCGATATCAACTGGAAAATGATGAGACCTCGCCGCCAATCCAGTACTGCGCTTAAATTCATTAAGTCTTGGTACGATAGACGGAAGTTCATCAAAACAATTACCATAAAAATATTTCAAGAAAAGAAAGAGGGAAGATACATTATGGCGGTGAGAAAGCGACTGTAAGTGAAATGCCATGTCAGGATCAATAACATTGCAGATTTCTTCTTTGGATTTCTTTATAAATCTCTTGACGTATAAATTGCAATGTTTGCTTGATTTTGACATCTCTAATTCGTAGCTCGCATCATTAGCTGTTTTTCATATGGACAACCACACAGAGAGTAAATATTATTATGAAGGACAACAGTTTTTTTATTGTATAGTTGAGCTCCCCAAATTCATAAAATTACACGAATAGGCTCTCCACGTTAAACCGACTATATGGCACATCCTAACTCGTCATGTTTTTAAAGAACCTCATCAAATCTAGGCACTCATATGTGTGTCACGTATGTCACCCAACCTTTAGGAATGTCTGAATTATCAACCTTACACACCACCGTCTCAGAACAATGTTTAAAAATGGCTTCTAGCGATTGAAACTCCCTAGGTATTTAGAACCATTCTCTATGCAAACTGGTGTTCGTCAGGGATGTCTGCTGTCGCCGACGATCTTCCTGTTGGTGTTCGACTGGTTAATGGGGCAGGCCACGGCAGGCAGGAGGACTAGTGAGCCGTTATGAAGCAACTGGAAGATCTGTACATCGCAGACGACATCAGCCTTCTCTCCCACAAACAAGACGCGCAGGAGAAGCTGCGTCGTGTTGCAGAAGAAACGGAGGAAGACTGGATGGAGGAGGGGACAGATAAAAATATCAAATACCGAATCAACAAAGCCCGACGGGCATTCAGTAACATGATGGAGGAGGGGACCAATCTGGAGATCAACAGTCCTCTCACTTTGCAACAAGACCCGGATCTTCAACACCAACATCAAGACAGTCCTACTTTACGGCTCAGAAACCTGACGGGTAACCAAGACCAACACCTGTAAACTTCAGACATTTACCAACCGATGTCTTAAGAACATTCTCAATATCAGTTGGCCGGAAGTCGTCTCCAACAACCAACTGTGGGACAGGACCAGACAAACCCCAATCGAGATTGACATCAAGAAACAGAAATGGAGATGGATTGGTCACACACTCTGCAAACCTGCTTCTAGTGTCACCAAGCAGGCCCTTAATTGGAATCCACAGGGGAAGTGAAAAGTGAGTCGACCAAAACAGACTTGGAGAACCGATACGACATTAGCCAAGCTGAAGAGGATCGCCCGGAACCTCGTCAGTTGAAGAGGTGTTGTTGCAGCCCTATGTACCCTAAGGAATCAAGAGGCATAAATAAATAACAACAACAATTCAACAACTTCATACATTTACCAACCGATGTCTTAGTAACATTCTCAATATAAGGTGGACGAAAGTCTTCTCCAACGACCAACTGTAGGACAGGACTAGACAAGTTCCAATCGAGAATGACATCAAGAAATGGAAATGGGGATGGATCGGCCACACACTCTGCAAACCTGCTTCTAATGTCACCAAGCAGGCCCTTAATTGGAATCCACAAGGGAAGTGAAAGGTTTGTCGACCAAAACAGACATGGCGTAGAAGTGTTGACGTAGAGGTGAAGACAACCGGGACGACATGGGCCGAGCTGAAAAGGATTGCCCGGAAGTGATTCCGTTGGAGAGGTGTTGTTGCGGTCCTATGTTCCCCAAGGAAACAAGGGGTAAGAGAGAAACAGAAAATGGGGATGGATCGACCATACACTCCGCAGGCCTGCATTTAGTGTCCCCAGGTAGACCCTTGACTGGAATCTACAAGGGAAGCGAAAAGTGTGTCGACCAAAACAGACTTGGCACAGTGACGCAGAGGTAAAGGCAGCCGGCGCGACATAGGTCGAGCTGAAGAGGGTACCCCATAACCGCATCCGTTCGTGAGATGTTGTTGCGGCCCTAGGTTCCCCAAGGAATCAAGAAAGAAGAAAGGCCTTAGAGAGGACGAAACTACTTCAAACCCTGTGGACTGGCGCTACAGAATCACAAACAAAGAACTGTAGCAAATAACCGAAATAAAATCACTTGAGGACTTTCAGCAGCAGTAACAACTAAAATGGATATCACATAAACGTAAAAGTATTGACATAATCTTGACAAAAGGTTGAGAAACTCCCAACAATACTAGAAAAGGCGATAACAAGTAACTGGACGTCAGAGGCTTATTTTATGGATATCGCAGCTTGGACCCGGAACTACGACAAGTCGCGATGAACAGATGTCCCCTCGGGGAAATACAGTGCCATGAAAGACTACTGGGTCTCATACTCGCCACTGACCGCAAGTAGAACTCGTATATTCGATCCATTGTTAAGTATACAGGCAAAATGATCGGCTCTCTGTACTGCTCTAGTAAGTACCTGATACCTGATATCTTCTATCTTTACAAGAGACAGATCAAGCCAAAAACGGAGTACTACTATCATATTTGTCGAGAGATGCCCAGTCCTCGCTCTCTAGCCTTGATTGAGTCCAAAAGCTCTTCGAGTTCTTGTGGGTGACGAACATCCAACCTCTCTGTCAATGACAGGATGCGGCAAGCCTCTCGCTGCTTCCACGGAAAGTGCTCAGACGAACTACATTCCCTGGTCCCACCAATTCAAACCTTCACGGCAAGGACACGCCATACCACTTACATAGTATCAAATCACCCACATTTCCTCCGTATTCCATCGGTGAGAAGTAAGTTACCCTCGAACTCCTTTTTCTGGCGAACAAATGCTCTGTGGAACCGACTCCTAGGAGGATGTTTCCCGATCACTACAATCTTAACATATTCAAGACTAGTATTAACCGACCGTTATCTTCATCAGCACAAATTTCTTCCTAACGTAAACCTCTACCTCGAGTGGCACCGGGGCCTTCTGTATAGTGAACCTTACTGTAAATTTCAACCGACACTAGCACTGGCGGCTCGACCAATAAATACCGAATATTTCCTTATAAGGAAGCGGCTAATATTAGCATTACTCTGACCATTATCCATTAGAGCCCCAGCTTGCAGCCATATCACGTTGAAGCACCGGAAGTTAAGCAACGCCGAGCCTGATCAGTACTTTGGTGGGTAACCGCATGGAAATATCAAATGCTGTAAGTTTAGATGTGCGGGTGTTATAGCATATGGCCATATCTGCGAAGTTAAGAAACGTCGAACCTAGTCAGTACTTCAGTGGGTAACCTCTTGGAAATACCAAATGCTGTAAGTTTGGATGTGCTGGTGGTATAGCTTGGTGCCATATATTCGAAGTTAAGCAACGTCGAGCCTGGTTAGTACATCGGTGAGTAACCGCTTGGAAATATCAGGTGCTCTAAGTTTGGATGTACGAGTAGTAGAGCTTACGGCCATATCTCCGAAGTTAAGCAACGTCGAGCCTGGACAGTACTTCGGTGGGTAGTGGCTTGGGAATGCGAGGTGCTGTGTGCTTGGATGTGCGGGTGGTGTAATGGATATTGTAAATCGAAGTGCCAAGTTCCAATTCCCGTTGGGTTCGTTATATTCACTTACGCGCAAATATCCTTTGGAAAGAGTATGAATCCACACCTTTGCTCCCCGTTATGGGTTAATCAGCAAGACCTGTATCTCTAAACCATCATTATCATCTGAAAAAAAAAAATATATATATATATATATATATATATATATTTGCTTTTAATAACCTTCAAACTTGATAAGTCGAAGAAAACGAATCTATCAATTATTTATAGCATGAAAGCGATAATGACGATGATTTTAGAAGAATGTTACGCAGCTCACTTATTTTTTTTTCAATTACGTGTGTTGATTATTGTTCGTAAGTGAGTAATCCAATTCTTTTTGGTGACTTGTTCGATTTCGATGCGCACCATGTGGCACATATTTTGTTCTCTTTCTCGAAGAAATAAAAATAAATAAATTGGCACATAGAATTCTTCCATATTTTTTTTTAGTCTCTTTTCTCATTCAGTGTGACTTATAAGGTGATCGATAATCGATAGACTGCATCAAGTAGGGCGGAAACTGATTTTTAAGAGAAGGTGACATGTTGTGGAAGGCATATTTGAATGGAATTACATTTGAATATATTGATCGCCTTTTGAAAAGAAATGGCGCAAGTAAATATATAAGAAATAAAAGAATTTTCTGGAACAAAAAGGAGAGAAATCGATCGCAATGAGTGAAGAAATTTCTGACTTTACATAAATTTTACTTCAATCATTTTTTTTTTCCTCTGTCACCAAAATGCCACTTCGATTGGAATTTTTTTTTTTTTTATTTAGCAGAAAAATTTTGTTTTCCCTCATAAAACAAATTTTTCTTCTTTTTCGATGCAATGTCGTTCAAAAAATATGAATCTCAAAAGAAGCGTAACGATTCAAAAATGGATCATTATTGTTGCGAATAAGCAATAATGAGAAAAGCGTTGCTGTTTTTAATCTTTTTTTTTTTGCGGGGAGGGGCCCCACACGGAATTCATTTTCTGTGTATGAATTAGCAGATTTAAAAGGGCTCTGTAACTTTCGTTGGTAACCAATCTAAGAGAAGGAAAACTTCTATATTAAAAAGACAAAGAGAAACTATAATAATAATAATAATAATAATAATAATAATAATAATAATAATAATAATAATAATAATGTGGTATGTGGGAACATCAGCAATCCCCGTTGTACTTGGAGCCCTCGGATTGGTTGGAAAAAAAAAATTGCAGTAGACTAATTGAAGGCATTCCTGGAAGTCTATGCCTCAAAGAGATACAAAAAATTGTTCTGACGTGTACAGCCGACACCTTGTGAAGGGCTTTATCTATGAATTTTTTTTTCTACAATGTAATATGTCATGATGCCATTTCTAACGTTAGGTCCCTGGGCGGGACCCGGAAAGAAATGAGCACACATCAGAAATCAAAGGAAATAAAATAAAGAGAATAATAATAATAATAATAATAATAATAATAATAATAATAATAATAACCAATGCTTGCTAACTAGGAATTATCAAGCACATATACTAAAATATTGTGTCAGCCCAAAATGCAGATTCTGTGATAAATATCCAGAAACGATTGATCATCTTGTATCAGGGTGCACGATGTTGGCACCCACTGAATATAAAACCAGACATGACAGAGTGGGCCAATATCTGCACTGGAAAATCTGCAACTTCTACGGGAAGGAAACTGAAAGAAACTGGTATGAACACCACCCAGACCCGGTTACGGAGAATGGGACCTGTTACAATTCTATGGGACTACACAATACACACTGACAGAACAATCAAAGCCAACCGCTTGAATATTGTTATTAAAGACCACAAAAAAAAACGGTGCCTCCTTATTGATATGGCAGTCCTGCTGACTGCAGTGTATCTTTGAAGATATTCAAAAAGTTGTCAAAGTACAAGGACCTTGAAATAGAAATCGCGAAAATGTGGCATATGGGAACATCAACAATCCCTGTTGTAGTTGGAGCCCTAGGACTGGTTGGAAAAGATTGCAGTAGACTAATTGAAGGGATTCCTGGAAGTCCATGCCTCAAGGAGATACAAAAAATTGTTCTGACAAGTACAGCCCACACTTTATGAAGGGCTTTATCTATGTAATTTTTTTTTTTTTTTTTTTTTGTCAGTGGAAAGTGTCATGATGCCATTTCGAACCTTAGGTCCCTGGGCGGGACCCGGAAAGAAATGTGTAAACGCCAGAAATCAAAGAAAATAATAATAATAATAATAATAATATACGCCCTTGTGCAAATTAATTGAAAGAAAACGAATAATTCCGTTATTATTTACTCTTTTTTTTTTTTTCGTATTTTTCCAATGAAACATTACCCCAGTGCACATGTTAGTACTTTCTATGTCCATACCATGAAGTCGTTCCTTGCAGATTGACCACAGATTCTTGATTAGATTTAAATCAGGAGAGTTTCCCGGCCAGTCTATAGTACTTTGATTTGCTCACTAATAAGACTTGCCAGTGTCTTCGTGCAGCTTTACAATTTTTCGTACACTTTCTTGAAATAACGTTTTCCTTTCCCCTATTCCTCCATTGGCCCTGTGCCACATTTTGTATATATTATACAAATAAATATTGATTTGAGGAGTAGTTGATTTACTCAAGTTTCTTTCCGTTCTTACGAATATATATATATATATATATATATATATATATATATATATATATTATAAATTAATTGATTTAAAATATGGTTTTTTCTTTACAGTTCCAACCATGTTTCAAAAATAGAAGCTAAAAACCCCGAATTTAATTTTGCAATTAAATTAAAAGCATTAGTTCCATTTCATCTTCAAGCGAATTTTATATATATATATATATATATATATATATATATATATATATATATATATATATATATATGAATAATGGATAGCGGCTCGGCGTGAGGAATCGGAGAGCCGAGTTCCAGTCGAATCCATAACATTCACTTACATACTAATAGGCTTGGGAAAGGTATGAATTCCCTCCTTCACCTCCCAGCTATGGGTAAATAGCAGGATAGACCGGGTTCTATAGCCATGGACGTCAACTGGTCTACCGCAGAAATAAATGCCAACCTACTGCGTGGAGGAAAAAAAATCTGCCTTGTCAGTCATGTATCGAAAGATACATGATCGCCTAAGCGTGTATCACGCATGAACTGACTGAAATTCACTTACGTGCTAATACCCTTGGGAAGGTATGAATCCTCTTCTTCTACCCCCACCCAGCTATGGGTAAATAACAGGATAGACCGGGTTCTATAGCCTTGGATGGCAACTGGTCTACCGTAGAAAGAAATGGCAACCTACTGCTGGAAAAAAAATCTGCATCGTCAGTCATGTATCGAAAGATACATGATCGCCTAAGCTTGTATCACGCATGGCACATAACTGACTGATATGGTTATTTAATAAATCTCTTCTGTTTTCTGAGAGGGAATTAAGCAGGAGATAACTGATAACTGACATCCATTAGACATGGCACGTGAACAGTTCCAACCATCTGAAGAAGGCCGGAGCGTACAGTGGTCGAAACGTTGCAATAGATATAGCGACAGAAGTCCGAATAATGTAAATAGTGTACATAATACCTCATCTCAGAAATATAGACAGATACTGGAGAAAAATCAAATTTTTAAAGCAAGAGAAAATTAAGTTCGCAGTTTCAGCTCGACTCCAGTAATGCGTACCACAAACATGCAATAGATTCTGGATTTTATAGATTTTATTTATATTTGGAACCCATGGCTGACTTCCGAAAATCTAACACTGGTGGAAAAATATCTTTGGACGAGGAAAATTACAACTACCTCTATCATAAGGAAAACGCCGATGAAACAAAAGACATACTGACGATGTGTCGAGCGATCTCGCAACACTGTTAATCTGTCATTTTAAACAAAAATAAATTTTTCATTTTATTTTTTTATTCTTTTTTAAAAACATATGATTACTACCTTTGATGTTTTATAGTAATTGCATTTAAAAACTTCAAAAAATTGTCACAGGTGCGCAATTATCAAGTGACGCAAATGTCAAAGGACGCAATTGTCTTAGACACTTCTAATTTGTAGGATTATCATTTTTTAATCATTTCATGGTAATTGCATTTTAAAGCTTCAAATATTATCAGAGGTTCGCAAATATCCATAGACTCAGTTGTCTAGGCTCGCAAATGGTCAGGGACGCAATTGTCTGCTACGCAATTGTCCGGGACGCGATTGTCTGGGACGCAATTGTCTGCTACGCAATTGTACGGGACGCGATTGTCTGGGACGCAATTGTCTGCTACGCAATTGTCCGGGACGCGATTGTCTGGGACGCAATTGTCTGCTACGCAATTGTACGGGACGCAATTGTCTTAGACACTTCTAATTTGTAGGATTATCATTTTTTAATCATTTCATGGTAATTGCATTTTAAAGCTTCAAATATTATCAGAGGTTCGCAAATATCCATAGACTCAGTTGTCTAGGCTCGCAAATGGTCAGGGACGCAATTGTCTGCTACGCAATTGTCCGGGACGCGATTGTCTGGGACGCAATTGTCTGCTACGCAATTGTACGGGACGCGATTGTCTGGGACAATTGTCTGCTACGCAATTGTCCGGGACGCGATTGTCTGGGACGCAATTGTCTGCTACGCAATTGTCCGGGACGCGATTGTCTGGGACGCAATTGTCTGCTACGCAATTGTACGGGACGCAATTGTCTTAGACACTTCTAATTTGTAGGATTATCATTTTTAATCATTTCATGGTAATTGCATTTTAAAGCTTCAAATATTATCAGAGGTTCGCAAATATCCATAGACTCAGTTGTCTAGGCTCGCAAATGGTCAGGGACGCAATTGTCTGCTACGCAATTGTCCGGGACGCGATTGTCTGGGACGCAATTGTCTGCTACGCAATTGTACGGGACGCGATTGTCTGGGACGCAATTGTCTGCTACGCAATTGTCCGGGACGCGATTGTCTGGGACGCAATTGTCTGCTACGCAATTGTACGGGACGCAATTGTTTGCTACGCAATTGTCTGCTACGCAATTGTCTGGGAAGCAATTGTCTGCTACGCAATTGTCTGGGACTCAATTGTCTGGGACGCAA
>CAHIKZ030000818.1:2725000-2792500 GCA_903632075.3 Acanthosepion pharaonis
TAAGAATTATTATCATTTTTGGAGATAATTATGATTTTCACTGATACACGTTCTACTAATTAATCCATAACTGGGGGGCGAAGAGGTGGATTCACCCCTTTTTCCAAGGGTATTTGCGCCCAAGTGAATATGCCAAATCCGACTGCAAATTAAACTCGGTTTTCTAATTTCCAAATTACTTTTCCGTCGTCCATGATTGCCGCACCTGGTATTCGCAAGCGGTCACCCATCTAGGTACTGACCAGGTTCGACGTTGTTTAACTTCCATGATCGTACGAGAACCGGTGTACTAACCTGAAATGGCCGTAAGCTCACTACACCACTCGCACATCGAAAGTCAGAGCACCTGATATTCCCAAGCGGTAACCCATCTAGGTGCTAACTAGTTTCAACGTTGCTTAACTTCGGATATCGTACGGGAACTCGGGTTTTAACGTGACATAGTTGTATGCCCATTTCACTACTCACACATCCGAGGTCAGAGCACCTGTTTTTTCTAAATGGTCACCCATCTAGGTGTTGACCAGGTTTGCCGTTGCTTAACTTACGTGATCTTACGAGAACCGGTGTTTCAATATGATATGGCCGTAAGCCTATTCCACTACGAGGACATCTGAGATAAGAGCGCCTGGTATTCCTAAATGGTCACCCATCTAGGTGCTAAACAGGTTTGTCGTTGCTTAACTTTCGCGATCGTACGAGAATCGGTGTTTCAACTTTGACCGCAAACACATTACATCAATTTCACATCCAAGCTTCCAGTACCTAGTATACCTAAGTGGTCACCCATCTAGTTACTGACCAGGCTCGACGTTTGCTTAACTGCGGTGATCGTACAAGAAACGGTGTTTCAATGAGATATGGCCGTAGGAACATTACACCATGCGCACATCCAAGCTTACAGTACCTAGTATTTCCAAGCGTTCACCCATCTAGTTGCTGACAAGAGTCGGCGTTGCTTAACTTCGGTTGTCGTACGAGTACCGGATTTTCAACCTGATATGACCGTAAGCCCATTACAACACTCGGATATCGAAGGTCAGAGCAGCTGATATTCTCAAGCGGTAACTGACCTAGGTACTGACTAGTTTCAACGTTGCTTAACTTCGTATAAGTTTAACGTGATATAGCCGTAAGCCCATTACACTACTCGCACATTCAAGGTCAGAGCATCTGGTGTTCCCAAGCGATCACCCATCTAGTTGCTAACAAAGTTCGCCGTTGCTTAACTTTGGTCATCGTACGAGTAGCAGTGTTTGAACGTGATATAGCCGTAGGCCAATTCCACTATTCGCGCTTCCGAGGTCAGAGCCCTGGTATTCCCCAAGCGGTCACCCATCTAGGTGCTGACCAGGTTCGTCGTTGCTTAACTTTGGTCATCGTACGAGTACCGGTGTTTGAACGTGATATAGCCGTAAGCCCATTACACTACTCGCGCCTCCGAGGTCAGAGCCCCTGGTATTCCCAAGCGGTCACCCATCTAGGTGCTGACCAGGTTCGTCGTTGCTTAACTTTGGTCATCGTACGAGTACCGGTGTTTGAACGTGATATAGCCGTAAGCCCATTACACTACTCGCGCCTCCGAGGTCAGAGCCCCTGGTATTCCCAAGCGGTCACCCATCTAGGTGCTGACGAGGTTCGTCGTTGCTTAACTTTGGTCATCGTACGAGTACCAGTGTTTGAACGTGATATAGCCGTAAGCCCATTACACTAATCGCGCCTCCGAGGTCAGAGCCCGTGGTATTCCCAAGCGGTTACCCATCTAGGTGCTGACCAGGTTCGTCGTTGCTTAACTTTGGTCATCGTACGAGTACCGGTGTTTGAACGTGATATAGCCGTAAGCCCATTACACTACTCGCGCCTCCGAGGTCAGAGCCCCTGGTATTCCTAAGCGGTCACTCATCTAGGTGCTGACGAGGTTCGTCGTTTTAACTTTGGTCATCGTACGAGTAACGGTGTTTGAACGTGATATAGCCGTAAGCCCATTACACTACTCGCGCCTCCGAGGTCAGAGCCCCTGGTATTCCCAAGCGGTCACCCCTCTAGGTGCTGACCAGGTTCGTCGTTGCTTAACTTTGGTCATCGTACGAGTACCGGTGTTTGAACGTGATATAGCCGTAAGCCCATTACACTACTCGCGCCTCGAGGTCAGAGCCCTGGTATTCCCAAGCGGTCACCCCTCTAGGTGCTGACCAGGTTCGTCGTTGCTTAACTTTGGTCATCGTACGAGTACAGGTGTTTGAACGTGATATAGCCGTAAGCCCATTACACTACTCGCACATTCAAGGTCAGAGCCCCTGGTATTCCCAAGCGGTCACCCATCTAGGTGCTGACCAGGTTCGTCGTTGCTTAACTTTGGTCATCGTACGAGTACCGGTGTTTGAACGTGATATAGCCGTAAGCCCATTACACTACTCGCGCCTCGAGGTCAGAGCCCTGGTATTCCCAAGCGGTCACCCATCTAGGTGCTGACCAGGTTCGTCGTTGCTTAACTTTGGTCATCGTACGAGTACCGGTGTTTGAACGTGATATAGCCGTAAGCCCATTACACTACTCGCGCCTCCGAGGTCAGAGCCCCTGGTATTCCCAAGCGGTCACCCATCTAGGTGCTGACGAGGTTCGTCGTTGCTTAACTTTGGTCATCGTACGAGTACCGGTGTTTGAACGTGATATAGCCGTAAGCCCATTACACTACTCGCGCCTCCGAGGTCAGAGCCCCTGGTATTCCCAAGTGGTTACCCATCTAGGTGCTGACCAGGTTCGTCGTTGCTTAACTTTGGTCATCGTACGAGTACCGGTGTTTGAACGTGATATAGCCGTAAGCCCATTACACTACTCGCGCCTCCGAGGTCAGAGCCCCTGGTATTCCTAAGCGGTCACCCATCTAGGTGCTGACCAGGTTCGTCGTTGCTTAACTTTGGTCATCGTACGAGTACCGGTGTTTGAACGTGATATAGCCGTAAGCCCATTACACTACTCGCGCCTCCGAGGTCAGAGCCCCTGGTATTCCCAAGCGTTCACCCATCTAGGTGCTGACCAGGTTCGTCGTTGCTTAACTTTGGTCATCGTACGAGTACCGGTGTTTGAACGTGATATAGCCGTAAGCCCATTACACTACTCGCGCCTCCGAGGTCAGAGCCCTGGTATTCCCAAGCGGTCACCCCCTCTAGGTGCTGACCAGGTTCGTCGTTGCTTAACTTTGGTCATCGTATGAGTACAGGTGTTTGAACGTGATATAGCCGTAAGCCCATTACACTACTCGCACATTCAAGGTCAGAGCATCTGGTGTTCCCAAGCGATCACCCATCTAGTTGTTAACAAAGTTCGCCGTTGCTTAACTTTGGTCATCGTACGAGTAGCAGTGTTTGAACGTGATATAGCCGTAGGCCAATTCCACTATTCGCGCTTCCGAGGTCAGAGCCCTGGTATTCCCAAGCGGTGTTGTTAACTTTGGTCATCGTACGAGTACCGGTGTTTGAACGTGATATAGCCGTAAGCCCATTACACTACTCGCGCCTCCGAGGTCAGAGCCCTGGTATTCCCAAGCGGTCACCCATCTAGGTGCTGACCAGGTTCGTCGTTGCTTAACTTTTGGTCATCGTACGAGTACAGGTGTTTGAACGTGATATAGCCGTAAGCCCATTACACTACTCGCACATTCAAGGTCAGAGCATCTGATGTTCCCAAGCGATCACCCATCTAGTTGCTAACAAAGTTCGCCGTTGCTTAACTTTGGTCATCGTACGAGTAGCAGTGTTTGAACGTGATATAGCCGTAGGCCAATTCCACTATTCGCTTCCGAGGTCAGAGCCCTGGTATTCCCAAGCGGTCACCCATCTAGGTGCTGACCAGGTTCGTCGTTGCTTAACTTTGGTCATCGTACGAGTACAGGTGTTTGAACGTGATATAGCCGTAAGCCCATTACACTACTCGCACATTCAAGGTCAGAGCATCTGGTGTTCCCAAGCGATCACCCATCTAGTTGCTAACAAAGTTCGCCGTTGCTTAACTTTGGTCATCCTACGAGTAGCAGTGTTTGAACGTGATATAGCCGTAGGCCAATTCCACTATTCGCGCTTCCGAGGTCAGAGCCCCTGGTATTCCCAAGCGGTGTTGCTTAACTTTGGTCATCGTACGAGTACCGGTGTTTGAACGTGATATAGCCGTAAGCCCATTACACTACTCGCGCCTCCGAGGTCAGAGCCCCTGGTATTCCCAAGCGGTCACCCATCTAGGTGCTGACCAGGTTCGTCGTTGCTTAACTTTGGTCATCGTACGAGTACAGGTGTTTGAACGTGATATAGCCGTAAGCCCATTACACTACTCGCACATTCAAGGTCAGAGCATCTGATGTTCCCAAGCGATCACCCATCTAGTTGCTAACAAAGTTCGCCGTTGCTTAACTTTGGTCATCGTACGAGTAGCAGTGTTTGAACGTGATATAGCCGTAGGCCAATTCCACTATTCGCGCTTCCGAGGTCAGAGCCCCTGGTATTCCCAAGCGGTCACCCATCTAGGTGCTGACCAGGTTCGTCGTTGCTTAACTTTGGTCATCGTACGAGTACAGGTGTTTGAACGTGATATAGCCGTAAGCCCATTACACTACTCGCACATTCAAGGTCAGAGCATCTGATGTTCCCAAGCGATCACCCATCTAGTTGCTAACAAAGTTCGCCGTTGCTTAACTTTGGTCATCGTACGAGTAGCAGTGTTTGAACGTGATATAGCCGTAGGCCAATTCCACTATTCGCGCTTCCGAGGTCAGAGCCCCTGGTATTCCCAAGCGGTCACCCATCTAGGTGCTGACCAGGTTCGTCGTTGCTTAACTTTGGTCATCGTACGAGTACCGGTGTTTGAACGTGATATAGCCGTAAGCCCATTACGCCATTCGCACATCCAAGCTTACAGCACTTGGTATTCCCAAGCGGTCACCCATCTAGTTACTAACCAGGCTCGACGTTTGCTTAACTCTGATGGTTGTACGATTACCGGTGTTTCAACGCGATATGGTCGTAAACCAAGAAGAAGAAGAGGAAGAAGTAAAGGTGGAGAGATAATTAGGAAAGAATGAGGATGGAAAAGAAACAGATGAAGAGGAAAAGGAGAGAAAAGGCATCAGAGAAAATACGGAAGGGCGAAAGAAGAAAAAAAAAAAGGATGAAAGATACAGAACCCAAAATGAAAAAGAAAAAGAGAATCTCTGACACTAAAATCACTATAAAAAAAAACACAAAGAAACTAAAGAGAAATTTAATAAACCAATGTAATTAGAGCCGTCCAAATGGCTTCACCGACCCTTGGCGCGTGAAGAAAAGGCCAATTTTCATCCGTGGGCGGATAAATTTGAATGGAACCGTGGATCGGCGCTGTCGTTGGGCAAACCAACGAGATTTTAGTGATAAAGATTTTGTAAACATCGCAATTTAATATGATTGTCTTCGTAAGAATGAGGCGATGGGAGATAAAGATGGCGACGCTAAGGTCAGCCGATGGAAATGCCATTACTGCAGATAATAGTTAAAATTAATCGGTTATAAGAGCCTGGATGGATGGACAGTGAACTCGATAGGAAAACTGAATCATAGCAGCTTCCTATATATATATATATATATATATATATATATATATATATATATATATATATATATATATATATATATATATAACAAATTCATAAATGATTATATTGGTTAAACTATCTAGACGGCTCACGTTACACCTATCAGGCTATAGCTTAATTAGGATTCATTTAAATGCACAAGGAGACTAAGCAAACTTCATCCCTAACATACTAGTAGAAAATACAAGTATAATAACCTCATCTAGATGTAAAAAAAAAAAAAACTATTTAAAATAATGAAAGCACTAATAATAAAAGAAGATAAAGCCATGAATTTAGCTATGAACACGGCCACAACGTGCTGACCGTGTCTGGAAAATAAAACATTTCTATCATTTCAGATATATACATAAAAAAATAACACACATAAAAAAAAACACATTCAGTTAAAAATAAAAAATAAAATAAAATCGTCCTTGAAAATGTTTAAAAAATAATCGAAAATGCCCGGATAGGAAGAGCTTTTGCTCAGTTTTGCACACTTTGTGTCCAAAAATGTACAAACATAAGAAAAATTGAATAGAAAGCTTAATCGTGTCTTCTCAATCGTCTTTAGCGAAACTCGTATAAAAGAGGGATTTCTGCCGCAATTCACAATATATATATATATATATATATATATATATGAAACCTGTCGTGTAATGGATTGGGGTTGTTGTAACTTCTTCCTTTAATGTCGTTCTTATCATTCACCCCTTAGCCATCTATATCTAGAGACGAGACGCGTTAAATTTGAAATGATACATATGACACACTCATATCTCTCCCACCTCATTTCCTCACTTGTTAACTTTGCGTATACTTGATGAGGTCCGTAAAAAACGTGTGAATTTCTTTTTCATTTTTTCATTTCAGCTTTTGGAAGTAAAGTCTGATGATCCAGAACCCTGTTAAAGGGGTTATGGTGAAATAGCTTATTACATGGAATCGTGGTCTGTCTTTTATTCAAACATATCTGCTCTGAATTTTACATTGAGCTCTCTGGATATCATCCTCCTCAGGTCTACCCATACGGATTACCTAAGTTTGCATAAACTATATATATATATATATATATATATATATAAGCGATAGGGAGATCTAAAAGCTCAGTCAATCTAACAGTGATCTCATCTCACAATGCTCACAGTTGCTTCATATGTGGCTTTCTTTGTAAAGCAATAACGGGTCTTAAATGCCACTTAAGATTATCGCACAAAATTTCATAACTGAATCAATAAGCTGTCAGATCCTCATATGTCGAAACCAAGACATTATATATATATATATATATATATATATATATATATATATATATATATATATATATATCCATTTTATTATATGTTGTCAATGTTTACGATAAGGTACGTTTCATAAGAAGATATGATCGAACGAGAAAAATCGTCAAAGACTTGTTAACAGTAATTTGGACTTTGCTAACCAGGCTCTTCTCTGTAGCTAAATGGTATAGCACGTCAGATGAAATGACGTTTTCCGTATAAGAATACAAGCTTGGACATGCATGCTGGTAAATGTAATTAATTCTGTTTAATTAAAAATGGAGCATTTATTTAAATAAATTGTATCTATAAAAATAACGTATAAGCAGAAAATATATTAAATAATTGTCGGACTTAATCCATTTCATTATACACACACGCAAATACACACTCACACACACACACACACATATATATATATATATATATATATATATATGATTAATACATTAATTTATAGTGTGTTAATGTGTACACTTATGTATATGCTCACGCCTTTATGCGTGCGTATGCATGCATGTATAGAATGTCGTGGCTATTTCGCCTTTTCATCGTTTTTCTTATTTTCTAATAATCTCTCATTCGTTTTCCTTATATTTCCTCTCTTTCGGCTCCAAATTCAACAATCCAGAAATTTAATTAATATATCTATATAAATTACGTTACGGTTCACTAGAGAGAATATATATATATATATATATATATATATATATATATATATATATATATATATATAAAGTCATTATACAGTTACTTCCAATAACAGTTAAGTCAAAAAATATTAATCAACAATCCAGAAAATTAGGTTGGTGCAAAAATAATGACTTAAGAATGTCGTTTTTTGACGTTAAAAAATACGTCAAAAAACGACATTATTACGTCATTATTTTTGCACCAACCTAATATATTATTAAAATATTTCTGGTTAATTCTGGTTAATAATAATAAAATGCTATAGTAAACAATTAAATGCTATGGTAAACAATACTACAGTGTAACCCGGATATAAGAGAGTTGTCGGGACCGGAGAAGAAATCTCTTATATCCGGGTTTCTCTTATATCCGGGTTTGGTCTATTATATATACATAACACAGGCTCTAATTTGGGACCAGAGAAAATCTCTCTTATATCCGGGTTTCTCTTATATCCGGGTTACACTGTAAATTAATTACCGAGGCGGTTTGAAATGCAATAAATAAATTGAATGCCAACATTATTTGAACAGCAAGTAAACCTGCTTCAATGCTTTTCTTTTTCATTATAAGGAATTGTATAGTGACTTTATGGCCACCCTATACACATACACACACACACACACACACATATATATATATATATATATATATATAAGGAAATTATAGAAAATTTCTGTATTTCCTTACTCCTAAAAATGTAAAGACATAAAGATGCTAGAAAAACTAAAAAAATTAATTAAATCTTTCTTTTCTGGCATATTTCATGAACAATGTTTAAAAGAAAAGTTGCTGCCTGAATATGCATTTATATATATATATATATATATATATATATATATATATATATATATATGTGTGTGTGTGTGTGTGTGTGTGTGTGTGTGTGTGTGTGTGTTTGTGTGTGTGTGACAATAAAGTCACTATACAGTTACAATACCTGGAACCCCAACAGGTGCTACCACCTCGGGTCAGCAATTAAGAGGTGGTTCCACGTTTCTCAAAATCTCCTGATCAGAGGCCTTGCTGTTGGATGTAGTTTATCGTTTTACCCAGAACGGATTATTGTTCATGGATATGACTATGCGTCAGTGGACAAGTCAGAACGGAAAGAAACAAACAAATATTTAGATAAATGTTATTTTCTTCATGAAATTAGGTGAGCCATTCAGAAAGACAATCGAGCCGCATGTAGCCCGCGAGCCACTCAGAAAGTCAATTGGGCCGCAAGTGGGCCGCGAGCCATTCAGAATGCAAATTGGGCCGCATGTGGCCCGTTATTCATTCAGAAAGTCAATTGGGCCGCAAGAGGGCCTCGAGCGATTCAGAATGCCAATCGGGCTGCAAATGACCCTGGAGCCATTCAGAATACCAGGTCAGGCCGCATGTGGCTGGTTAGCCATTCAGAATGCCAATCGGGCTGCAAATGACCCTGAAGCCATTCAGAATACCAGGTCAGGCGGCATGTGGCCCGTTAGCCATTCAGAATGCCAATTGGGCTGTAAATGACCCTGGAGCCATTCAGAATACCAGGTCAGGCCGCATGTGGCCCGTTAGACATTCAGAATGCCAATCGGGCTGCAAATGACCCTGGAGCCATTCAGAATACCAGGTCAGGCAGCATGTGGCCCGTTAGCCATTCAGAATGCCAATCGGGCTGCAAATGACCATGGCGCCATTCAGAATACCAGGTCAGGCCGCATGTGGCCCGTTAGCCATTCAGAATGCCAATCGGACTGCAAATGACCCTGGAGCCATTCAAAATACCAGGTCAGGCCGCATGTTGCCCGTTAGCCATTCAGAATGCCAATCGGGCTGCAAATGACCCTGGAGCCATTCAGAATACCAGGTCAGGCCGCATGTGGCCCGTTAGCCATTCAGAATGCCAATTGGGCTGCAAATGACCCTGGAGCCATTCAGAATACCAGGTCAGGCCACATGTGGCCCGTTAGCCATTCAGAATGCCAATCGGGCTGCAAATGACCCTAGAGCCATTCAGAATACCAGGTCAGGCCGCATGTGGCCCGTTAGCCATTCAGAATGCCAATCGGGCTGCAAATGATCCTGGAGCCATTCAGAATACCAGGTCAGGATGTGGCCCGTTAGCCATTCAGAATGCCAATCGGGCTGCAAATGACCCTGGAGCCATTCAGAATACCAGGTCAGACCGCATGTGGCCCGTTAGCCATTCAGAATGCTAGTCGGGCCGCATGTAGACCGTTAACAATTCAGAATGCCAATCGGGCGCGCGGGCTGCAGTTTGCTCACGACTGGTTTAAAGTGTTAAAATATATATAATTTTACGATTCGGAATAATGGCCTTAGATGTATCTTTTAAATTTACAGGAAGCATTCTCTGTGTTATTTTCCTAGATTTCTGACTTTATCTTATATTTTGGAATTTCAGAATAATATATTTGGATAATTTCTCATTCTGCTCTTATTCTTCTTTCAGGCCAAGTTGGAAACGTCATTACGAATAGAAATGCAAGCCGACAAGAATTCGAAAAACTGCTGGTAAAATCCGTTTCTTTATCAATCTCTAAAATGCTATTTTATTCACAGCCAGTTTTAAAATATCTATATTTGCAATTAAAGATTACATTCAGCCTCGAGCCATAGTTAGGTAAGATTACTTAAGTAATGAGTTCGTTTCACATTGAATCTTTCACCTTTGTGCCTTTGTGCACTGATGTGATGAGGAAAATGCGGGCATCTAAAGAGGAGTGGAAACAAAATAAGTGAAAATCCATCCATAGCTTACTGGCAATAGCAAACAGGCATATAATACTCTCAAATCCCTCACTAATTCCAGCCAAAAATCGTAAAGGATGAGAATGGTAAATTTTTGACATACAATGACAGAGATAGGTTGACTCAATACTGTGATTGTTTATACAATTACCAGCTTCCCGGCGTCACCATATTGCAAAGTGACCAGGCACTCCACAGAAGATGAGACCAGTTCATTAATACTTAAATAGGAGTTTGAGTTGGCTGGAAGAAAACCTGGCAAGTTACCTGCAGTGGATAATATTCCCCTCTGAGCTGATAAAAAATGAAGGTGAAGAAACGATCAAAATCATAACAGCACTATGGCAGATTTGGGAACAAAAGAAAGTGGCCTAACGAGTGAGCTTAATCATTGGTAATACTGCTGCCAAAGAAAGGAAGCCTCAGTGAGTGTCGAAATTATAGGACAAAAAGCCTGATCAGTCATCCTAGTAAACTCCTACTCCGTATCATTTTGAATCGTATGAAATCCAAGACTGAAGAACTATCAGCGGATCAAGCAGGTTTTAGAACCGAAGTACAATGGAATGGGTCTTCAATTGTCAGATCCTCGTAGAAAAACGCCTGCAACATCAGAAGGACGTGTTCTACAACTTTGTCGATTCCAATAAAGCGTTTGATCGTGTATATCATGACTCTCTTTGGAAAATCCTCATGGGATTCAATGTAGATAACGGAATTATCCAAGTCATCCAGGACCTATATAAAAATGCCACCAGGGCAGTTATTCTGGGAAAAGAAAATGTGAGGTTTCTTCAGGACAACTGTCGGCGTGAGACAGGGATGCGTACTTTCACCCACATTGTTCAAGCTATTTCTAGAAAGAATCATGCAAGAAACCTTGAACGGTCATGAACCTTCAATCTCTATCGGTGGCAGACCCGTCTGTAACCTACGTTTTGCAGGCGACATTAACCTCATAACAGGTAGTAACAGTGAGCTCCAGGACTTGACGAAATGTTATACCGGAACGTACCTATTCTATTGTAAATAGATCTCCCACAGATAAGTAGTAGTAGTAGCAGTCGCCAGTAAAGTTCAGTGAGTTGTGTGAGTCAATCGATGTCGGACATTAAAGTATGAGCGCCACAACTAGATTGCTGCGTCATTAACTATTATTTCAAGTTCCTAACGTTTTGTACGTCGAACCTAATTTAGGACCGACTTAGTGAAATACAAGCCTCCACTGTGAAAATTACTCTACAACACCAACAAACTTTTTGAAAGAGCGGGAGCATATGGAATGGGGGTCAGTTCCAAGAAATCGAAAGTAATGGTGAATAACACAAACAGTGATACCTGTGTCAACATTACCACGAATGGGAATTCACTAGAGGAAGTGTCCAGATTTGAATACGTACGAGCAATCTTGTCTAAAGATGGTACCTGCAAACTCGGAAATCCGCACACGAATTGCTGCAACAATGGCAGCGATGGCCAAATAGACAAGAATATGGAAGAGCAAAATCCTATTTCAAACAAAGTACAGACCTTACAAATTGTTTGTAGTCTCCATTCTCCAATATGGATGTGAAACGTGGACACTGTTGGCAGAAACAGGGAGAAGGTTCCAAGCGTTTGAGAACAAGTACATGAGAAAACTCGGTCTCTGTCTGAGATGAGGTATTATGTACACTGTTTGCATTATTCGGACTATTGTCCTCATCTTTGTCGCCATATTTATCACATTTCGGCAGTTGTACGCTCCGGCCTTCTTCAGGTGGTTGAAGAAGTCCGAAGTGTACAACGGCCGAAACGTTGTGATAAATATGGTGACAAAGATCCAGCCATCTGAAGAAGGCCGGAGCGTACAACAGCCGAAACGTTGTGTCAAATATGACGACAAAGATGAAGACAATAGTCCGAATAATGTAAATGAGAAAACTCCTTAGCATCTTCTACCGGGAACATACTACCAATGAGGTACCAAAGGGTTGAAAGTTTTGGGGAAAACCAGGAACCTCTTCTCACCACTGTCAAACTGAGAGAAAAATGGCGGACACGTTACAAGGCTCGATAGCCTGTGCAAGACCATCATGCAAGGCACCGTTGAAGATGGACGTAAGAGAGGACACCAACGCATAAACTTGTTGGACATTGTCAGAGATAGGACAGGTAGGACTGTGCCAGACCTGCTGATGGCTGCTGTTGATAGAATGGTATCGCCCAAAGAAAATTTTTTGTTTAGTATTATCGCAGGTACGTGTTGTTTAATTCTCACGTCCAACCGCTGTGTCGTTCTACCTATGTAGTCGCATCCACAACTACATTTGAAATAGTAATAGTGTTATTTACTATTTTGGGCGATACCATTCGTAACACATATGGGTCTTCCATTGCGGATCATTTTATAAAGAATCCAACTTGTGCGATGGATTTCAGTGTGGACTGGTTTTCCGTCTTGGCCAGTTCGCACTCACTTTTCCATCTTAAGGTGCTGGAGTCGCTTTACATCAGGTCTAGGCAACCTGCTCTTTGCAAACAAAGAGATTGTTTGCTTGGACTTGCTGTTCTGCGATTCTAGCAGCTTGGTTGGTATAATTTTAATATACATATTTTTTTTTCCTTCCCTGTCCATTCATTCATGTCACCCATGACAGACTTTTTCTTTTTCTTTTTCTTTTCCTCATAATCTAAATTCCCCGTTAACAGTTCTGACGAGAGGGGACGAAACCGGTCGACTGTGTGTGTTTTATTTTAAACTTATCATGGCCTACAATACTACATTTCTAGTTTTTAATGCCTTAATATATATATATATATATATATATGAAGCTAAAGAGCCAGGTAAACCTACCTAGGTTTCACCTACAGGGATCGTCAGGGTAAACTGGCCAAATCAAGTTTACTCTGAAGATCCTTGTAGGTAAAACATAGGTAGGTTTATCTGGTTCTTTAGGTTAATAGTTAGATTTGCTCTACTTAATGTATTGAGCACTTTACTTAGTTACTTTTGCTTTACTCGTTTGGGAGTTTTTTTTTTCTTTGGACTCTGAACTTGGATCCTGGACGATTGTTTTCGCCTCAATTTCATGTTCTTAGTTCTTTCTTTTTTTATCCCTTATTTTTCCTTGTGCATTGGTTTGTTCAATTACAAGCCAAAAATACCTAAAGTTTTTCCAAACGAGTATAACTATATATATATATATATATATATATATATATATATATATATAGCCTGTTCAAGATCATCATGAAAAGTTCTGTTGAGGGTAGACGCGAACGCAAGAACTGGATGAACAATGTCAAACAATGGACAGGTATGACTGGACCAGAATTGCTGATGGGTGCCGTTGATAGATCGTTGTCGAAAATAGTGTCGCTTCTGCATTCGGATCCCCCCCTACGATTACAAAAGTCAAGGGGATGATGATGATGATGACACTGATAAGATTTTTTTATTTACAAGCTTCATCCAGGATAGACATATGATTGATGAGGATGGGGCACTTGGACGTGGTGTAATGGTTAGCAATTGTATAGCGAGTTCGATCCCGACTAGGTGCTTCATACTTCCGGCCTTGTAGCTACGCATAGAAAATCACTAGAGGGTGTTCGACGTGGTAAAATGGTTAGCAAGCTTCTTTCTTTAGATCAATTGAATAGTGAGTTAGACACTCACTGGAAACCCCGTACTTTCGGCCTTGTGTCACATCTAAGCTACATAAGGTAAATGTTTTCCTTACTTTGGTAAATTTCCTTAATTTTTATAAAATTGACTTTCCCAGACACCATAGTTTTGTTGGATCCCAAGCCATCTTGGGTTACCGGAAAATGACAGGGCAGATTCAGAGGCAAAAAAAGCCATAAAAGATGCAATAATGAACACAAAGGTTCCATACTCCGATTATAAGATGGTTGTGAAGAAAATTATCTTTAAAATATGGTAGCATCATTGGAATACATTCATTAATAACAAACTCCAAAATATTAAACCGACTATTGGAGAATGGAACAAAAATAGAAGAGAACAGGTTGTTGACCATGTTTGCTGTAGTCGCTGAATATGGAATCCAATGAAGTCCGTAATGTCTTCAATATCATAAGTCGGCAGTGAAGATTCCGAGAAAGTAGCGGCTGTTAAGTAATTCTTTGAGTCATCTATATCAGGTTGGCAGTGCAGACAATTTGGGAGAGAAAAAAATGGCTGCCTTTATACATGACGCATTGAATATTTTGATCTTTCTGATTGGTTAACCCTTCTATTGGTGAACTATAAAATGAGTCAGCTCATTTAGGCAAGCTCACTAGTACATACCCAAAAACTGCAACACAGGTCGTGCTGACCCGCCTTCACATAGGCCACACCTACATCACCCAACTTTAAATGATAATTTACTAGAGGGCACAGAATCCCTAATATGCACTACATGTCAAGAGAAATAGTATGAACAAAATATTACGTGCATAATTTTAAAAAAAAATTACGAAAATAAAATCATTCAAGATTGTAAATTTCCTAAAAGAAGTTGGATTGTACTCAAAAATATGAGTTATTGAAAAATAGTTCAAATATATATGTATACATACACACTTTTTTTTACCAAACTATCACTATGAATCTATTTCAAAATTTTGTTGGCATTAAATGACCCACTGAGGTTTTGATATGCCATGAAACAAAACAACCAACCATAGCTCGGGACTCAGGGTTGGACATTGGGGATCTGGGGACAGCAATGCAGGACCGAATAGTGTAGATAGATAGATAGATAGATAGATAGATAGATAGATAGATAGATAGATAGATAGATATGAACACATTGAGATAGATAGATAGATAGATAGATAGATAGATAGATAGATAGATAGGTAGATAGATAGATATGAACAGACTGTCAATGGAGTTTCGACCAACCATAGGGAGGTCGAAAGATGATGATGATGATGATTGTAAATGGTGCAGCCACTCGAATCCGAGGAGAAGGAAAACTCTGAATACAAACCGGCCTGCAGAGGTTTGTGCTCCGTCAGGCTAAAAAGAAAACCACTTCTGCTGCTGCGGTTAAGGTACATGGGTTGCCCCTACGGGATTCGTGTTCGTGAATATAAAGAAACCCAACCGGAATTGGAACTCGGCCATTATCCATTACATCACTTGCATATCAAAGATATTCCTGACCAGGCTTGACGTTGCTTAACTTCGGTGATCGTACAGGAACGTAAGCTGGGACTCTTAAGGGTAATGATAATTTATTAGCCGTTTTCTTCTGGAAGCATTAGGCATTCATTTACCACACGGTCTGTTTTGCAACATGTAGTCTTACGTTGTCGTAGCTGAAAAGGACGCCTTTTCTATTTGCCAAAATCGGAGAATTTTCTTGAACACAAATCTTTTTAAATAATGAAAATCTGTTAAGATTTCGATTTTCAAACTCTTGGAAATCTCCCCCGTCGAAATATTCGTTTTGTTCTCCACGATAGCAAGCTGAGCGCCTTCATAGACTTTGGAAAGTCGCCCAGGGCGTGGTTGAGCGCCTCTGTTAAAATATCGCTCTGACGAAATCTGCCAAACTATTTTTGACCGTCCGAAGTGCTGGAGAACGTTTCAAATAAAATTTCTAAGTGTTTTTTTTGGGAGGGGTGGAATTCATACTACATAATATGTCGAAAGTCCGACTTTTCATTTTCTATCTTCAAGGCATTTATTTGGGAACAAAATGTCAGCATTCAACAAAGTCTGACTCGCAAAAGAATGATGCAAGGTTTTTCACCTTGAAAACACCAGAAATTGGTGCCAAAACAGACGCCAGTGTCAAGTTGCGGTTATTTCATATTATCATTGAAAATCGGGCACGCACTTTTGCAATGATCTGATAGTAACCGTAGTACAGTTATTAGAAATTAGACAACGTCTTCAATAAAACCGATGACTAAATGGAGTAAACCTAATTGACTAAGTTAATGATTGAATAAGCTCGTGGTGAGTTCTAGAATAAAACATCCGTGTCATAATGAAACCAAATTTACAGCCTACTTCACAGTGGTTCCCCTACCAATCCGATTATGTTGTCGCTTGTACTCTTTCTGTACCAACTTGGGATCCTCGCCGATGTGATGGTTAACTCTTTCATCAACTTCTCCACACATCCTGCATTTGCTTTCTTCTTGTGATTTGTCTAGCCTAGACTTGACTGCACTCATTCTGATGGTCTGCTCCTATGCTGCAAATATTACTGACTCTGTTTCCTCTTTGTAAAAGCATCTTTATTATTATTATTATTATTATTATTATTATTATTGTTGTATTTACATTGTTCGGACTGTTGTCCTTATATTTAATGTCATATTCATGACGATTCGGCTGTTGTACGCTCTGGCCTTCTTCAGGTGATATGTTTCGTTCTCCATGAGGCATTCATTTATGGACAAAACGGTTACCAGAGCACTCAATTCATAGGGAAGATCTTTTAGCGTTAATTAGAAGCAGCCGACAAAACACACACACACACACACACACATATATATATATATATATATATATATATATATATATATATATATATAATTAATTAACACATATTACCTACGTCGGTTATATGACTCAGAGTTTCATATCTTTACAAGTGTCATCTACTAGTAATTATGAGCTTTTCAATACGGCTGTTTAAAAAACAACATTATTATATTTACATTGTTCGGACTGTTGTGCTTATGTTTATATTCACGACGTTTCGGCCGTTGTATGCTCCGGCCTTCTTTAGGTGATATACGCTAATATTTCGAACCGAAGCCTTTATTTCGTCCAGCAGGGTACATTGTTCTAGTTCCACGTGTCATGCCTTTCCTGGATATCTCAGTTCCAGTTATTTCCCTTTTAGTAACTCAACTCTCCAAGTTTTTGTTCGCCTCTGCTGTGGCCAGGTATTGAACCCACAACTCTTTGCGTCAAGTCACTGCATTACTTCAACCAACGCTTTTATCCACTGGGCCATGTATACTTCTACTTTGTGTTTAGTTCGATCCCTGAATCTTTTTTATGAAAACCTCGATTGTTTTCATATTAACTCATGTATAATGAGATCGAAGCTTCTGTGCAATACGAGTGAGCCTACCGTAGTCCAATATTGCTCTACTGGGATATCATCGTGGGCATATTTTATAGCAAATAAATAGGTATAATTCTTTTTTTGTCCAAAGGTAACACAAAACGTGAAAAAAAAGCCACTTATTGTAAAATATCTGATACAAACATCTAGATTCCAGTTTTAAAATTCTGTACTAATTTATAGATGTTTGGTGATATTGTTCTTAAGTAAAAACTATATTTACTAATTATAAATGGAAAAACCCAGTATTTAAAAAAGAATTTTGAAATATTTTTGTTTGTAGGTATGAGTTTTGTAAATACAGAAAATTATTTTTTTAAAAAATAGCGCTAACTATAGCACATTTAAAGCCAAATATCTAATATTCAATAAAACATTAAATTATTTTAAGATTACATGGTAGCTACAAAATTATGTAAAAATAGCGCTCATGTTATATAACTAATTTTACAGATATGTTCCCCATAGAAAAATCCCCAAACATAAGTCTATCGAGATAGTTAACACGTCATAAAAAAAACACCCACCTCTGTGTTAAATTTTTTTTTTTCTCAAGTCACTGGATTACTTCAAGCAACGCTTTTAGCCACTCGGCTATGTATACATCTACTTCGTGTATAGTTCGATCCCTGAATCGATTGTTTTCATATAACTCGTGTATAATGCGATCGCAGCTTCTGATTAATGCTGGTAGGCCAACAGTAGTCCAATATTGCAGTACTGGGCATCATCCTGGATATATATAATAGCAAATAAAAAGGCATCATTCTTTTTTTTTGTACAAAGGTAACCGAAATGTAAGAAAAAACACTTGTAAAATAATTAATACGAAGATTTAGATACCCTACTTCTATTTTTGTTCATACCGGATTTTTAACATCTTAAAAAATTAGCAGTTACCCCCTATTTTTTGTGTAAAGAAAAACTGATCATAAAACTCGTACTATACTCGAGTATGTACGATGTATATACGTCGGATGAAACAGCAAAATTGTCCAAATCGTGTAACAGCATGGCGTAATTATCCATGCTACAAAATGTTTAATATCTAAATACCACTAACCTAATTCAGTTTCATCTTTCCAGGTTTTCAGATAAGACGTTCTTGACACCATTTTTCGTAAGAACCACTGAAAAACCCTGAGAGTTATTCATCTAAAAAGAGAACAGGTTAAAACTGTTTTGTGCCAAAACCACTGTCTTCTCAATGGTGAGAGGGAAAAGATCATCCAGGCCTTCAGTAATGGTACCAACATTCATACTCTGGCTTCCATCTTCAAAGTCCATTCAAGAACTATCAAGAGAATAAATTTTAAAAAGCGGAAACAGTAGAGAGAGAAACCAGATCAGGAGGTCACAGAAGCAAGAGGGGTCATCATTTCAGCTTAGAGCTTAATAGATCAATTAGAAAAGATTCATAAGACGTTTGGCAAGTGAGAGAAGGTTTTCAGCTATGAGAGTCTAAAGAGCAGTGAAAAAAGACTCTTCAAAATGAAATCGTACGTGAAACGTGTGAGACAACTTTTTAGTGCAGGGCAGAAAGTTAGAAGATTAGAGAGGGCGAAGATAATCTTGAATAAATTGGAAAATTATTCTGGAATTGTTGTGGTACGATCCACCTAATTTACATAGTGGAGTACCGACCATATAAATATGGGTTGGTACCGGGAAGACGAGGGAAGTAACAAGATATCCAATCCAGAGACTCTGCCCGACTGCGATTAAGTTAACCCATTCTACAGGAACAGTCTTCCCAAGAATATACCAAAACTAACTGTAAATATTGTGTACCTTTTCCTTGTTTCAATACATTTTGTTTACGTACATTTTGTGTTGTATTATTATTATTCCATGCTTATCCAAGCTTCAACAGGAATAATATATATATATATTTGAACTTTATTTCAATCCTTCATGATCTTCCGATCCTTAGCTATGGTTAATTAATGATGAACATGTCATTTTCGTTTATGATCGATTTCATCACAGTTCTTCTGTTAAGCTTAGAAAGTAATTATACGTTCTTATTGCTCGAGGTAGAATCTAATAGTCTTATAAAAACATCGGAGAATTCCAGTAAGATATTTTTAATCATTTCTAAGATACAATGGTTCAGAGCTGTATTTATTCAATCGAAGTTAGCCGCGATGAAGGGATAAAACAGGCAAGTATTTTGGAGATTTTGAAATTCAATTTGTCACTGTGTTACCAGGGATGTAAAAAGGATACATTTATAAAGCAGTTGTTAAGTTTGATGAAAATTGGTTGAAAGACCAACGAAAAATAAAAAAGAAACCAGTAAAAATCGCCATTTTTCGCTATTAACGCGTGTTTTCACTATATGGGTTGAGTCATTTAGCAAGTTAAATGACTGTTAAACAATCGACTTATTGTTGGCTACAATTGAGTGAAATTTGTATTAGATTGCTGGAAAATTGAGGGAGTTTTTAGTTTAAAATTTGTGTTGAAATCGATTTTTCGTTTTTTGCGGTTTGTCGCCAAACGCAGTGGTATAGAAATAAAAATGAAGTATCGTTTAGCTCGTCACGATGTAAGTAACCTACATACCGTGTCTGAACGAAATCGGAGAAAAAAAATTGAATTTATCTATTTTTGATGGTCTTTATCGATTATTGATTTTTTTAAATTATCGACCTTTAATTTTAAGAATCTGTCTTACATTGTGCAATGTATATACCAAATTGAGTCAAAATCGGTTGGATGGATCTCGAGTGAAAAGGTATCACACAGACAGACAGACAAACACAGAGACATCCTCTGTTTTATATATAGAGATTACCTTTGCATTTTTTTTTTTTTTGCACTTTTTTGTCAGTTTCTCAGACTTTCGTAATTCTTTTAATTTCAGGATGGTGCCAAATTCTACATGCAATCCCATAACGTCCCAAAGGAGCTCCAGAAACGAGTTCAACGCTGGTACGACTATGTCTGGTCGAGGTAAGGGATAGCTTTCACAAAAATATGGCATCCAAGCCAAATAATGTCAGCTTCCAGAGAGATTTTCAGAACTACTTAGTTTGGTTTACTCGTAATAAATAAGGAATAAAGGAATTTTTTTTTGCAGATTACCTTTACTTCGACCTACCTTAAGCCGCAACGTGTGTCAGAGTCGAAAAATTGATTTTTCTATCGATTTGGAAGTCTTGTTCGTAATATCGATATAGAATCAAATTGATTCTAGACAATTGCAGAGTTATCTGCACTTACATCTATAGGTTTAAATGCTTTGCCTTGAACTCACGTCATTGATATCTGCATATTCTTTTCATACTTTATTCAATTTACGTAAGGGTTTCTTCCCCCCAATACTGCTACTTAGTATTAGATGTATGAGTTTATATTTAATAGTTTGAATTAATAATTTCTGTTTACTCATACTCATGTTCTTTCGCTAATGTCATATGAACTAAAAAATATATTAAATACAGATTTATATGGAGGTCTTTATCGTTAGTTATGAGCACATGTCCTTGGAAAATTTAAATCATTGGTTTTATTTTTTATTACTTTTTTATTTGTCTGTATTTCTGAGATGAGGTATTATGTACATTATTTACATTATTCGGACTATTGTACTCATCTTTGTCGCCATATTTATTACAACGTCTCAACCGTTGTACGCTCCAGCCTTCTTCAGGTGGTTGGAATGTCGAACTGAACCCTTTATTTCACTCACTGGGGTAGACTGTTATAGTTCCACTTGCCATGTTTAATGGATGTCAGTTATCAGTTATCTCCTGTTAATTTCCCTCTTAAAGGACACATGAAACAGTGGATAAAGGCGTTGGTTAAATCTAGTGACAGGGCCCAAAGAGTGTGAGTTCAATACCCGGCAGTGGAGAACTTTCAGAGTTAAATTAATAGGAGATAACTGATAAGTGACATCCATTAAAAACTTAAATTTCGTCAGTCTTATTCCCCGGTATATACTGAGTCCAGTCTATACCAGGGTTGAATATATATATATATATATATATATATATATATATATATTCGAGTTGATTGATGTGAGTTTGTGACCCTGGGTTTGCGATCAACAGACAAACTCTCTCTGACGATCGTAAAAGCGTGAAACCCAGGGTCACAAACTCACATCAATCCAACCAAATATGTTAGCTCTATCTCTGATATTGAGCGCTTTCCAATAAGTATCACGTATATATAATATATAAATAATATATATATATAAAATTATGTTCGTTTGCACTTTAAAAAATTTATAACTTTATTTGTATTTGCGATAGAAATAATCTGTAAAAAATGTTATAAAGTTTAATGTACCTAGTTTTAAGTATAGCTAAAATAACTAATGTGATTTCAGGCATTACTGTAAATCAGTTGGCAAATGTTTTCCGTGAACTGCAAAGTCGTATTGCCCTTTGTATTGCTAATGATGGAGGACATGTGGAAATTTAAATAAAATTTCAATAAAACCTTAAAAAATACAGATTTACTTCTTTTGACAGATTATTTCTATCGCAAATACAAATAAAGTTATAAATTTTTTAAAGTGCAAACGAACATAATTATATATATATATATATTATTTATACAAATAAAGTTATAAATTTTTTAAAGTGCACACGAACTTTATGGACACCCTGTATATATATATATATATATATATATATATAAGCAAGTGTAAATGGATATAAATCCGACAGAATGAAGAAAATTTTGAAAAAACAAACAAAAAATCCTTAAATGTAGTTAAAATGAAAGAAATGTCGACGTCTGACGTTTCGGTTTAATAAACCTTTTCAAGACAATATTCATTAAAATACAATTCAGTTCAATTTAACAAAGACGATGGACATAAAAACACAAGTCTTATTCAAAACAGATAACTGAAAATTTTAAAATGATCAGCCTTCCGTCTAACATGGTCACGCCGTCGTCACATGGGCGACGCTTTCATCATAACGTATTCCTAAAAGTTTGTGATTATTTTGAAATGAAAAGAAAATGAAAAGAATTCTATTAGGTTCTAAAATTCTTATGTGTATGCTTGTCGAGCATCAATCTCGCTAAAAAGGGGAAATATTAAAGAAACCAGGTCTAGTATTCACCGTGCGTGAGATGGATATTATACCTGCTTCATAAATCCTCCTGAGATTTTTATTATGAAAATATTTTAATACTTTCACGGAATCGAAATCGAAATTATGATCTGCTTTAGTTGTGTGTACAACTAAAGCATTATTAAATACCGAGACGAATATCTCGTTTATGTTCGAAAACACGAGATTTTAAGGACCTACCTGTTTCACCTACATATTTTAGGTCACAATTTTTGCATGATATTTGATAGATGCAAGCATCGGATGTAATATGTTGTCTGCTGGTGCTATTTAATAAACTACGGATAGTCCTAGTAGGTAATATAGTAGTTCTAATTTTTAATGCATTTAGATTATGAGAGATACGTTCGGTCAAATAGTTATTTGGTAAAAAGATGCGACCAAACGAAATATTATCAGAGGCAGCTGAAATTGTATCTTTCATTGATCTAGTTATAGTGGCCTTTGAGGTGTCATTTTGCGCTGATGAGTGAATTTTCAACGCTTTATTTTTAGATCTCTGTAATAATTGTCTCGGATACGAAAGATTTGAAAAGGTATCCTCAATATATGTAAATTCATCATTTAAATATTTTGATGAACAGATGCGAAGAGCCCTCAAATAGAATCAATAACAATACCCCTCTTAGTGTTAGTATCATGGTGAGAGTAAAAATGTAAATAGTCATTTTTACGTGGGTAGATAAATAAAATGTCATCGATGTATCGAAAGTAATGTGTATCAGGTGGAATGTCATAAATTAATTCAAGTTCATATCGTAAACCTACATGTAAAATGACTATTTACATTTTAATCTCACCATGATAATAACACTAAGAGGGGTATTGTTATTCCACCTGATACAATTACTTTCGATACATCGATGAATTTTATTTATCTGGAATAAGCATGATTTTAGTGTTAGATTACTGATAGTAAAATAGAATAGAACCTACTATAGAATTTACCTATGAACTTGAATCTAATAATTTTTACCTTTTTAGATATATTACTCATTAAAAATAAAAATAAATTAGAATTCAAAGTATATCGTAAACCTACATGTAAAAATGACTATTTACATTTTTACTCTCACCATGATACTAACACTAAGAGGGGTATTGTTATTGGATTCTATTTGAGGGCTCTTCGCATCTGTTCATCAAAATATTTAAATGATGAATTTACATATATTGAGGATACCTTTTCAAATCTTTCGTATCCGAGACAATTATTACAGAGATCTAAAAATAAAGCGTTGAAAATTCACTCATCAGCGCAAAATGACACCTCAAAGGCCACTATAACTAGATCAATGAAAGATACAATTTCAGCTGCCTCTGATAATATTTCGTTTGGTCGCATCTTTTTACCAAATAACTATTTGACCGAACGTATCTCTCATAATCTAAATGCATTAAAATTAGAACTACTATATTACCTACTAGGACTATCCGTAGTTTATTAAATAGCACCAGCAGACAACATATTACATCCGATGCTTGCATCTATCAAATATCATGCAAAAATTGTGACCTAAAATATGTAGGTGAAACAGGTAGGTCTTAAAATCTCGTGTTTTCGAACATAAACGAGATATTCGTCTCGGTATTTTAACAATGCTTTAGTTGTACACACAACTAAAGCAGATCATAATTTCGATTTCGATTCCGTGAAAGTATTAAAATATTTTCATAATAAAAATCTCAGGAGGATTTATGAAGCAGGTATAATATCCATCTCACGCACGGTGAATACTAGACCTGGTTTCTTTAATATTTCCCCTTTTTTAGCGAGATTGATGCTCGACAAGCATACACATAAGAATTTTAGAACCTAATAGAATTCTTTTTCATTTTTTTTTTCATTTCAAAATAATCACAAACTTTTAGGAATACGTTATGAAAGCGTCGCCCATGTGACGACGGCGTGACCATGTTAGACGGAAGGCTGATCATTTTAAAATTTTCAGTTATCTGTTTTGAATAAGACTTGTGTTTTATGTCCATCGTCTTTGTTAAATTGAACTGAATTGTATTTTAATGAATATTGTCTTGAAAAAGGTTTATTAAACCGAAACGTCAGACGTCGACATTTCTTTCATTTTAACTACATTTAAGGATTTTTGTTTGTTTTTTCAAAATTTTTTTCTTTATATATATATATATATATATATATATATATATATATATATACATTTCACACACACACACACACACATATATATATATATATATATATATATATATATATATATATATATATATATATATATATATGGATGGATGGCTGGGGGTGCATATGTAACTCTACATAAGTGAATCAGTTGATATGTTATTTGTATAGACGTAAGCATTTCTCAGTAAAATTGTGGTAATTATTTTTATCTATCACATCTTTTTCTCGCCCCTTGTGCGATGGATTAAATATTAGCTAATATTTGTATCAATCAATTTAATAGAAGGACAAGTCTGAATTCAAAAACGTTCTGGCATGGGACTAGCAAGCCCCTTTTGCGAAAATTCTAAATGCTATAGGAAACCTGACTGACTAACTCCGATGTCTGTTCCAGAAAGATGCAAAGTTGCAGCCTCATTGTACTTCTTGCTTTCCATCCGCCATTTTCTTTTTTAGTTCCATCAGTTCAGACATTTATATCGAGAACATTTCATAGCACTTCCAGGGTGTCGTATCACCATTATTTCAAACGTGTTCCAAATATCAGAGGTTCTCCTCAGACAAATTATTTTTTCTCAAGAATTGTCCCTTTGCAGACCAGACACCAGTGTGGGTATTTCCTTGGGATCTTCAATTTTGACCTCTTTAAATCAACAGTCAATTATAATTAGAGCAGCTTGATTTTTCACTTATTTTAGAAAATTAACATTGTACTCGAGTTTTTTTAGGATGAAGAGTTATTCATATTTTAAGTATTGGCTTCATCTATGTTGTTATCGAAACGTTTCGATAGTCTCTGGCCTTCTTCAAGAGTCTTTCAATCGAGGTAACCTTCAGTGACATTGTTTTCTAACTTTCCAAATTCAACAATGGGAAAGAAACATTGACCTTTCCTAACTGTGGGCGAAACATATAGAAACAATGGATGCTGGGAAGGATCTAGATTTTAGATAAGAAGGCTGTTTGGCACTTCTTAAATAGATTGGTTCACTCATTAAAAAAATAGGTAAAAATGTTTTTGAAATAATCTTTTTAGATTAGCATTCTTTAGGACACAACACTTCAGAATCCAAAAATATTGATCAGATTTAGAAGTGAGGGTCCTGTTCCTAATATTGAGACAGTGTAAAATCATTCCCTGACTTTAAGAGTTATTGGGGACTGTTGTTTGTCATACATGTTAGGGGAAGTTGATTCTTTACTTATTTTAAAATAATTAACATTGCACTTGAAGTGAAAGTTGGGACTTGATGTGAGGAATCCTGACATCAAAATGTAGATTCACAGCTTTTATCATTTTTTTTTTTAGCATTTAGTTGTAAAGATTACCGGAAAAATGTACAAAAATACGTAATTTTCACAAGTTTTTGCTTACAGACTGACTTCAAAGTTTTACTATTTCAAGAATAGATCCAAATATATTTTGCATTAGATACATTAAATAGAAAATATATCCAAGCCAGAATCCTAATAATAAATCATTAGAAGCAAAATATGCAATTTTTTTACTGTATTCGATAAGTAAAAACTGTGGAACTTTTTTTTAAAAAAATATTGCAAAAAAAAGGTAACTCAACAAATAAGATTTGTTAGATCATTTGTTTGATCATAATTAATGAAAACAAAAAATAAATAAATGTGTATATAACACCATAATACTGCTGGGCACAAATAACAAATTTCTTCTTCTTTTTTTAATTTGCAGTTTATTGAAAATCACACTGTATAACATCAGTCAGACAGTTAAGTTCCACACGCTTGGGCGATCATTAATCTTTCGATACACGACTAACGAAGCAGATTTATCCCGCAGTAGCTAGCCATTTCTTTCTGCTAAAGAACCAAGTCTGTCCTACTATTTAATCCATAGTTGGGGGAAAGGGAGATAGAATTATACCTTTCCCAAGGGTATTTGTGCGTAAGCCAATCTAACGAAATCGAATGTAATTCGAACTCGGCTCTCCCGTGTTTCCATTTCAAACCGATATCCATTACCCAACAACGTACATCTTTCCCTTTGAAGTAAATGAAGGTCTTATTTGATGGCACAATGATTTAGTGATAGTGTCCTTGTACCATACATCTTGTCCATATAAAATTTGTAAAGCTTCAGTAAATTATTCAGAAAGAGGCAGCTGAAGTTTCTGGTACACATTAGGAGGAAGGAGGGCCTGGAGAATCTGATACTCACGGGTTGAATAGAGGGAAAGAGAGACAAGAGAAAACAGCGCGTGACAAACCTGGAGGGCTTGAGCAGGTGGATGACAGATCGGGGCCTGGTGGAGGAAGCAGAGGGAAGGCATTTGTTGAGAGCGGCAACGGATAGAGGCAGGTTGAGAGCCATGATCACCTACGCCCTGAAAGGGCATGGCAGATAAAAAGAAAAGAAACAGAGCTTTAATTAATCACCCAAATTTCAACGCAAGGATTTTGAATTATTAAAGTCGTTTCATCAAAAAACAATAACGATTTGGAAAAACATATTTTATGTCTTTGTTTATCACGTAAAACCCGAACTTTCAAATTGACTGCAATACCACGGTTCCAAAAAAAATAAACCTGCGCTGATCATCATCTTTCACTCTTAG
Organism: Acanthosepion pharaonis; assembly: GCA_903632075.3. Classification (NCBI taxonomy): domain Eukaryota; kingdom Metazoa; phylum Mollusca; class Cephalopoda; order Sepiida; family Sepiidae; genus Acanthosepion; species Acanthosepion pharaonis. The sequence goes on from CAHIKZ030000818.1 coordinate 2,752,266, forward strand.
CCTAAACAACTTCACTTCCTACCTCTTCTCTTTCTCAAATAGTCCTATACCCACTTTCGAGTTTGGGATAGTCTTGGAGCGACGGTCTTCTTTCACTCATCTGTTGCATTGTTCTCTGTCATCTTCCGGTCGGTTGATCACGAGTCCGTTTGTTTGTAGGTAAAATGAGAACTTCAACAAAAGGAATTTTGACTTACTACTTACGTCGACATGTACATATTCTAACTAGCCAATGGGGTTGCTATCCCACCCCACTGGGGAACGGTTTCCACACATGAAATTAACACGTCTGCATTTTTCGACGTGTAAAACTTAACTCCTTGAAATCACTTTCTATTTTTCTAACATCCCCACGTCCAGCTCAGCCAATCAAAATCGACATCCCTATTTTGTTTACCATTTAACCTTAAAGGTCAACCTCAGGAGGTTTGAACCCAAATACACTGACACTGAAAAATAATAATCTGAAACTATTATTTAAAAAATCTCATTCATGGGTACTATTTTGACTGTAATACTCTACCTTGCCTGGCTATCGAGCCTTGTATTAAATGAAATTCTAGTGGAAAACAAAACACGGTTTAAAGATATTAAGACAGAGGAAGCGGTGGAAAGCAATAATATTTCATGTTCCTGAAAGACAATGAAGCTTGAAGAAAAAGACCAATATATATATATATATATATATATATACATACATACATAAAATAAAATAAAATAATTTCCATGCCTGAGGATGACTGAATGTACAGTTGAAATTACTTGCAGATTTAAAAAAGACCTTATACAGCTTGTAGTTATTAAAAACAAGGATTATAACATTCATTGAGTGATTTGTGGGTTAATGCAACTTTAAAATTTTGTTTGCGAAAGGATTTCGCCATTTTATATCATTAACTTTACTAATCTACTTTTTGTAGGAATGTTTCATTGTAATATAAATTGAACTGCACCACATATTTGATTTAAAAAGAACTGATCGGACGTGCAAGTTTTCGGGATAACAACTGAGACATTACTCTATTTATTGAACTATTTAGTTCATGCTACATTGACTACAACAGAAAAAAAATTCTCAAATTGCCATATTAGTAAAAAACGCAATCTCTTAAATTTTCAAAAAAATTCAATCTTAGCGTTACGACTACACGCTCCAAAAGTTTGTATCCGTTAACAATAACACATTTAAAAAAAAAAAATATTTCGATTCGCATTATATTGTTTCATCTCGGATGCTACCTGAATTTTACCAAAAACAAAATGATTTCCATGCCTGAAGATGACAGAATGTACAGTCGAAAGTACTTGCGTATTTAAGGAATACCTAATACAGTTTACAATTTAAAAAAAACAAGCATAATAACATTGATTGACTGATTGGTAGGTTAAGGCAACTTTAAAATTTAGTTAGCGAATGGATTTCGCCATTTTATATCATTAACTTTACTAATTTACTTTTTGTATGAACGATTCATTGTAACATATATATATATATTTGTATATATATATATATATATATATATAATTCTTATTTAAATATCGGTGTAACATAGACAGGAACTCGAGTGGAATGATTCTTGCCGATTACGCTCAGGAGATGAAGGCAACAATGAGTGCTCTGCCCGATAAACGAGCGGCTACAAGCAAACATGGAGTCTACATTTCAGTAATTGGAGAGATGATAAATCTTTTTTGTACTTCGTTTCAGGCTTTTAGAGAAAGCAAACAGACTCCAAGAATTAGAAAAAAAAATGTTTGCTTTTTGTTGTTTTTTTTTTACTAGTTTTTCTCGTTGTTGGTTTATTTCTCGCGTTGTTCTTTGCTGGAATATCTTCCGACCATTAATGTAAGTAAGATGAAGTAAGACGAAATAAATACTTTCTACTAAATTACTTGATCTCCGATATGTATGACTTTTGTTAGTAACTTTTTGTTTTTGGTTTAGTCTTTTCTTTTGACATCGTTACTCTAGAAACATCAACGTGAAATCCGTATTAGCAAGCAGGCTGAAACACCCGTCCTCATACGATCACCAAAGTTAAGCAAACGTCGAGCCTGGTCAGTAGCTCGATGGGTGTCTGCTAGGGAATACGAGGTGCTGTAAGGTGTGATTTGCTTGTTGTGTAATGTGCTTACGGCCATATCAAATTAAAACACCGATTTTCATACGATCACTAAAGTTAAGCAAACGTCGAGGCTGGTCAGTAACTAGACGGGTGACCTCTTGGGGATACTAGGTCCCGTGAGCTAGGATGTGCCTTTGATGCAATGTACTTACGGCCATATCAAGTTGAAACACCGATACTCATACAATCATCGAAGTTAAGCAAACGTCTAGCCTGGTCAGTAACTAGATGGGTGGCCGTTTGAGAATACCAGGTTCTGTAAGCTAGGATATGCCTGTGATGCAATATACCTACGGCCATATCAAGTTGAAACACCGATTTTCATACGATCACCAAAGTTAAGCAAACGTCGAGGCTGGTCAGTAACGAGACGGGTGACCTCTTGGGAATACCAGGTGATGTAAGCTAGGATATGCCTGTGATGTAATGTATTTACGGCCATATCAAGTTGAAACACCGATACTCATACAATCACCGAAGTTAAGCAAACTTCTAGCCTGGTCAGTAACTAGATGGGTGACCGTTTGAGAATACCAGGTTCTGTACGTTTGGATGTGCGCGTGGTGTAATATGCTTACGACCATATCCATTTGAAATGCCGATTCTCGTAGGATCACCGAAGTTAAGCAAACGTCTAGCCTGGTCAGTAACTAGATGGGTGACCGTTTGAGAATACCAGGTGCTGTAAGCTAGGATATGCCTGTGATGTAATGTACTTACGGCCTTATCAAGTTGAAACGCCGATTCTCGTAGGATCACCGAAGTTAAGCAAACGTCGAGCCTGGTCAGTAATTAGATGAGTCACCGATCTTGAGTATCATGTACAGTAAGCGTGGATGTATGTGTAGTGTATCTGCTCGGAATTGGAAATTTGGAATTTCCAATTGGGTTCATTATATTTCCGTATGCGCAAATAACCTCAGGAATCCACCTCTTCTCCCGTCTGCTATGGGTTAATTAATAAAACTTATATCCGTAAATCATTATTATCTCCTTTAACATTTTTCAACATAAACATATTTTCTGGATTTAAATAACCTGCAAAAGGTGGACAATAAAAAAACAAGTTAATCAATCTAGACTGGTCACCATTCAAAACTATCGAACAGTCTTCTTTGCTTAACTCTTATTTTGAAAAGAGAAGAGTATGAGGGTCAAGAGGCTAAGTTCCTGGGAACCGACAACCAGACACCAGTACATATGATTTGATTATATTTGGGAAGGGTTTGTGCAAAAGCATCCACATTTTTTGAAGGGCCGAACACACAGACTTGGTGGATTACATGCCACAAGGTCTCCAAACGACCCTCCGTAGGTTTTCAATTCAGAGTTGTCCTTCTCCTACACCAGATGCCATCCAAGGCTATAGAACTCAGTTTATCCTGCTATTTAGTATATATATATATATATATATATATATATATATATATATATATATATATATATATATAAAGGCTTAAACACTAATATTCCATAGTCATAATTTATTCCATTGGAATCGTAAATACGATCCAATTCATCAGACCTACAAATTCAAAAGGAAAACAGAAAAAAAAACCAACTCCGGAAATAAAAACAGAATTTAGAGAGAGTGTAAGTATGAGGGGGAGGGAGATTAAACCTTAACAGAGAGAATTTTAGGAGAGGTGGGTGGAAGGGGTTTAAGTAAGAGAAAAATGAATGTTGTCGGATGTATAAAGATACATTTCGTGGTGACATACACACACCATAGACAATTTAATGTTAGAATAAGAGGGAGGGAAAGACGAGGTGGGAGAGAGAGATGGGGCGAAGGAAAGTGAAATTGCGTTTACTTAAAGGGCCGCTTTGTAATTGAGAAAATTTGACAAATTTAATATCAACTACAGGTTACAAATCAAATATAAACATATAAAAAATAAATATAACGATTATCTAATCCAGCAAGGACCTATATTTTTATGTTCAAAAACACATGCGAATACACACATACACAATAACATATACACGTATATACACATAGGCGTGTACCCACATACACACATATATATACCCATGTACACACATATAAAAATATATTCACACACATATATATATATATATATATATATATATATATATATATATATATATATATATATAGTTTAATTCTCAGATCAATTCTGTGGACAAGGCAGATTGGTATAAAATGACAATTGGAAAAAAAATCTGTCTTGTCCACAGAATTGATCCGGGAATATATATATATTGTCGCCATGGAAAAAAATCCGTTACTATAAAGGTAATTTACATTAACCAGAAAAAAGGCTTAGACAGAAGCGTCTATCATTTTAAATTTGGATTTTTTTAATGTAACTATAACAACAAAAACATTTCGATTTCATTTTTGCTATGATGAAAAAGTCGGAAGACGAAACGCCTCGGCAAAATGTAAGATTTTTTTCCAGTTGTCATTTTATACCATACATATATATATATATATATATATATATATATATATATATGGTACTACGGTTAAGCTTTTTATTTAATTTTTCTTATGTTCGAAAAATGTTTTGTTTTCTGGGCAAAGGGTGTGTAAGAACTGTCCAAATGTTTTATATTTACGAGCACTTTCGGCTATAACTTTAGCCATTATCAAGGATTATTCGATTTTTCAACTTAATTCAGTGTGTGCATTCTGTGTATGTCTTAGTGTGTAGTAGTGATGCTTTAATTTCCGAATACGGTTAGCAAACTGTGGCCTTGTTCGTAGTTAATATTGTTAAGAGTTATTTTTTTCTTTTTTATTATTAAAGCTTTCATTATTTTTAATCTTAAAATAATAAAAAAGAAAAAAACCAAAGCTCATGTTCGAACACAAGAGAAATTAAATAAAAAGTTTAACCGTAGTACCTTGTCTGTCGTTTTTAATGAAACATGCATAAACGAAAGATTGCTGCCTAAATATATATATATATATATTCACGAGTACTTTCAAATGTTACTATTTATTCGTAGTTTATTTTCAAGGATTGTTCAGTATATATATACTGAATTTCATGAATCTCGTATATTCATAACTGCTCATGGCGTATCAAATGACGTCATATATTAAGAAATGGACAAAGTCCGATAATTTATTTATTAAAGACATTTTTATGTTTAACGTTCTTTTTTATAGATACAAGTATTTAAGTAAATGCTCTGTTTATAATAAACAGTATTAAATAACATTTACCGGCCTGAATGTCCAAGAAATTTTCATAGAAAATATTCGTCCTTTGATTCGAACCTGCATCCTATACGGAACCGTCATTTACGCTGACGTGCCTTGACCGCTCGGCCACAAAGGATCGTTCGGTTGGCAAGGTTGAATTTACTGCTTATAAACTTCAATCTTCTATGAATCTCGTACATTCATAACTGCTCATGTTATTTAATACTGTTTATTATAAACAGAGCATTTACTTAAATACTTGTATCTATAAAAAAAAGAACGTTAAACATAAAAATGTCTTTAATAAATAAATTGTCGGACTTTGTCCATTTCTTAATATATATTTATATATATATATATATATATATATATATATATATATATATATATATATACACTTCATTTTTTTAATTACTTTATCAATTTCTATTTCTTTTCCTGTTCTGTTCGTTTAATAATGAGAAAATCTTCATAAATAATCATTACTGTATAATAATTACCGTTGTGTATTTATTTATTTATATCTTTCGTGTCACGATATATGTAATCACTTGGGATAAAATGAATGCTTATAATTACTTCAGTGATATATTAAGGGATTTCTTTTAAATATGAGTGTAAAAAATGGAATAAAGATTATACTGTTTACATTATTTGGACTGTTGCCCTCAACTTTATTGTCACGTTCATGACGTTTCGGCCGTTGTACGCTCCCGACGTCTTCAGGTGATTAGAATTTCGAACAGAAACTTTGATTTTTCTAGTTTCACGTGCCATTCCTCTTCCGGATGTCTTTGTTATCTTCCTTTAACTTAACTCTCTAAGTTTTTGTACGCCACAAAACTGAACCCAAAACTCTTTTGGTCAAGTCACTGGATCCAGCCATCGATTTTATCCACAGTGCCATGTTTCAGTGTACGAATTCTTGTATCTTATAAACTTAATGCCTCAGTATAATTTTTTACAAGAGCTGATATTGCAATAATGCTGTTATTATTGCTTTTCTCTAGCACTCGTATTACTGGTTCCCATACTGTATTAATTCCTATGCTTGACCGGATTTTTGTGGCCTAGCATATGTACTGATTCCTTAGTTTTTCGTATTTTCCAGGGTTGCGGTGGTCTCCCTTTTTTCTCCATATGTGGTCAGCTACACCTGATTTTTTATTTCCCCTCTCGTTACGGCTTTATGATGGGAGTTTTACCTTAAGGAGGCAGCCTGTTACTCCTTTATATTTCTTACCCCAGCTGCACAGGATGGCGTACACACAGTCCTTAGTTATGTCCCCCTGTATGGGGGGGAGTACTCGGAAGAGGTGTCTGCGAAGTCTCGAACTACTTTTGAAGGACGTCCTGATGTTATCTAGATCACAGATCTTTTGTATTTTCTCCGATAATATCGTCAAATAGGGTAGACAGACCAAAGATGTTTCTTGTGTGTAGTCATCCTCTTGTACCCTTCTACCCCAGTTTGTCGGAGCTGCTGCTATCTACCCAGGGTAGTTGTTACATTGTAGGGTACTGCTGACTATTTCTTGATCTCTGGGTCGTCGCTACTTATGACTTTTGCTCGATGTTGTAATACGAAAACTTAAGGAATGAGCACATATGCTAGGACACAAAAATCTCCTGAGCCAACCAAGCATAGAAATGAATACAATATGGGAACCAGTAATCAGTAGTGCTAGAGAAAAGCAATAAAAACAAATTGCAATGTGAGCTCTGGTAAAAAAAAACTGTTTACTGAGACATTAAGTTTATAAGTCAAAAAACATCATACACAGATGTCCTCAAGGATAAATGACCCAGTGGATAAAAGCGTTGGTTGGATCCAGTGACTTGATCCAAAGAGTTCAATACCTGGCTACGGCAGTGGTGAATAAATATCTTAGAGAGTTGAGTTAAAGGGAGATAACTGAGACAACAGGAAGAGGCATGGTACGTGGAATTAGAACAATCTATCCCCCCGGTGGATAAAATAAAGGGTCCAATTCAAAATTCCAATCCCCTGAAAATGTTTGGTTCATTCAGGCTGGTATTGAACTCACAACTCATTCAGTCTAGTTACTTGATCTAACCAACGCTTTTATCCACTGGGCCATGTATCCTTAAGGACAACTGTGCTTGAATTTCTGGGACTTATAAACCTAATGTCTTAGAAATCAATTTTAAACCCTTGCTCATATTGCAATATCAGTGGGCGAAATAAAGGGATCGAGTCGAAAATTCCAATCACCTGAAGAAGGCCGGAGCGTACAAGGCAAATAGTGCAAATAATTTCAATACCTCATGTGATAAATATGGACAGATTCTGAAGGAGGCCGGGGCGTATAACGGCCGAAACGTCGTGACTATGGCAAGATGAGGATAACTGTCCGAACAATGTAAATATTTACAATACCTCATCCCAGTAATATAGACAGATATAGAAATGTTGTTCTACAGAAGGATACTGAGAATACCATGGACTGAACTTGTGAAGAACGACGAAAGAGAATTAAAAAAAAGAGCATATTTAACACGAGGAAGAGACAGTTGAAATTTTTAGGGGACATAATGAGGAAAGAGGGCTTGGAAAATCTGATACTCACAGGACAGATTGAAGGCAAGAGCGAAAGTGGAAAACAACGCATAACCCATCTAGCGAGCTTGAGTAAATGGATGGCGGAACAGAGATTAGGATTAAATAAACAAATGTTAAAATTTATTAAGGACAGGAAATTGTGGAGAGCCATTATTGCCTACGTCGTGAAGGGACATGGAGCATCATAATTCTAATCTTAGTTAAAATTTGTAAACCAATTTAATATTTTATTCTTTTCAGTTGACTTAGTAAAACATAAAAGTTATTTTTCACATTATTTACGTTATTCGGACTATTGTCCTCATCTTTGTCACCATATTTATTATAACGTTTCGGCCGTTGTATGCTCCGGCCTTCTTCAGGTGGTTGGAATGTCGAACTGAACCCTTTATTTCGCTCACTGGGGTAGACTGATCTAGTTACACGTGCCATGCTTAGTGGATGTCAGTTATCAGTTATCGCCTGTTCTCCACTGCCTTAACCGGGTATTGAACTCACACTCTTTAGGTCCTCAATGACACATGTCACAGCGGATAAAGGCGTTCGTTAGATCCAGTGACAGGACCCAACGAGTGTGTGTTCAATATAAATGTAAAGATGGATTTTTCAGTGCGTCAAAGTCGCTACCGATTGTTAGAAGATCGAGGTTTGAAGTCGGTTTCACGGCAATACCGTGGAAAAATTACTCGCACCGCCTCTACACTTCCCTTTTCTTTGACGGAACTGTTACAATCATACTTATTATAAAACACAGGTCGTGTGTGTGTGTCTGTTCGTTTATATATTGGATCGGATTTCCTACATTTTTCAACCGATTTCAACAAAACTTCACAGGACTACGTAAAATTACCTTCCGGTGGTTCTGACAGCGCGAAAAATTGGAAAAACACAATTGTTTTTGCACGAAATCAATTTAAAAACACTATTAAGAGTCATCACTATCGCCAGAGTGAAAGGGGGACAACTCATATCGAGTTATACTTATTATAAAACCCAGGTTGTTTGTGTGTGTGTGTCTGTGTTCGTTTATATATGGGATCGGATTTCCTACATTTTTCAACCGATTTCAACAAAACTTCACTTTTTTTTTTGGCAGGTAGTGTTTCTTATTGTCTTGCACACTTTTTTCTTTATTTTTACATTCAGAATGTTTTAAAAATTCCATTTACAAGACAAATGTTTATAATAAAACTCTATTCAATCGGTAGACTCATAACGATTGAAAACTATGTTTTTGTTTGAGTTTGGGTTTGACCAATTCGTAAAAAAGAAAAAATAATTAAGACATGCGTCAAACTTAAACAATAATCTTTGTCAATTTTATTTTTCAGTCTTTATGATGGTCGATACTTGATCTATCTCTTACTGTTACATCCCCGGGCAACGCCGGGCTCTACTGCTAGTTGTTTATATAATATTGTTATAATGTTTCGTCTCGAAAATTCGGATCAAAAGCCGCGAATAACAGTGGCCAAAATGCTGCAGGCAACAATGTCGGCTAATTTGTCCCAAAGAATCAACGTTTAACACCAAACATATCTTGCACCAAAAACACTGGACAGGCGAATGCCGATAGTTGATGGCTGCTTAAATGTTGTTAAGATAACAAAGACAAGGAAATGGGTTCAAACAATTTATTCGTAATAATAATAATAATAATAATAATAATAATAATAGCACTTCTCAGAAATTCAGACAAATGAGCCAAAGGCCGTGGATAAATAATTTTGATAATTGAGTTTTTGTTGATTTCCCCAAAGTAATTTGAATAAAAGCAAACGAGGTTGATGGATTGGAGTGACATTTTGATAACTTTGATTCTTTTATTTTATTTTCTTCGTCTGTCCTTCAAATATATTCTCGATCCATTTTCTTTCTTTATGCTGTCTGTTTCCTTTTTTTTTTTTTTTGTTACCTACCCTATTTTCTTTCTTTTTCCAAACAATTTCCTTTTCTTTCATTTTTAATGGCTTTCGTTATCGTCCATTGTTCAAACTTTTTCAATTTCCTCCCTTACCAAAATATTTCATTTTCTTTCCTTTTCTAACTAGTTTCAATTATTCTCCCTTTTCCAAACTCTTTAATTTTCATTCATTTTCTAACAAACGTTCAATTTCTTTCCAAACTCTTTCATTTTCATTCATTTTCTAACAAACGTTCAATTTCTTTCCAAACTCTTTCATTTTCATTCATTTTCTAACAAACGTTCAATTTCTTTCCAAACTCTTTCATTTTCATTCATTTTCTAACAAACGTTCAATTTCTTTCCAAACTCTTTCATTTTCATTCATTTTCTAACAAACGTTCAATTTCCTCCCTTTTCCAAACTCTTTCATTTTCATTCTTTTGCTAAACGTTTTCATTTTCTTTCATTTTTCAACCTTCTTCATTTTCTTTCTTTTTTATCCTCCTTCATTTTCTTTCTTTTTCTTTAACTTCCTTCACTTTCTTTTTTAACCTCCTTCATTTCATTCTTTTTTCCAAGCTCCTTCATTTATTTTTTTCAACCTCCTTCGTTTTCTTACATTTTTTCAACCTACTTTATTTTCTTTCTTTTGTTCGCATCCTTCTTTTTTAACCTCTTTCGTTTCCTTTCTTTTTTAAACCTTCTTCACTTTCTTTCTTTTATAATTTCCATCATTTTCTTTCATTTTTCCAACCTCCTTATTTTACCTTCCTTCATTTTCTTTTTAATTCTTCAACCTTCTTCATTTTCTTTCTTCTTTTCAACCTTCTACGTTTTCTTTCTTTTTCTAAATACTTTCATTTTCCTTCTTTTTTTAACGATTTTCATTCTCTTTCCTTTTCAAATTTCTTTCATTTTCCATCTTTTTCGAATCTCTTTCATTTTTCTTCCTTTTCTAATTTCTTTCATTTTCCTTCTCTTTCGAAGTTTTCATTCCCCTCCTTGTCTAACCTCTTTCATTTTCTTCTCCTTTTCTTTCCTTTTTCATTTTTTTCGGATATTTCTTCTTACTTTCTTTCATTCATTTATTTTAATTTCTTTCCTGACACGCCACATCTGGCTCGTTTTCTTCCTTCTTTTTTGTTCTCTTGTTTTTCTTCCCAGGACTACATCAGTCTCACCCTCTTCTTTTCCCTTCTAGACCCCCGTTCTACTTCTTCTTCTTTCCCTCTACATCACTTTCTTCTTTCGCTTTTCTTCCTCTTTTTTCCTTCTAAATAGCGTTCTTCTTTCACTTTTCTTCTTTTTCTTCTTCTTTTCTTTCCCCTTTTCTACTTGCTCTTTTCTTCTTCTTTTCCTCTAGATCCCTTTCTTTTTCTTTCGCTTTTTTCGTCTTTCCCTCTACATCACTTTCTTCTTTTTCTTTTCTTTCCTTCGAGATCTTCTTCTTCTTTTCTTTCTCTTTTTCTTTTCCTTTTTTCTTCTTCCCTTTTTCTTCCTCTTCTTCTTTTCCTCTAGATCACTTTTTTCTTTTCTCTTTTTTCTTTCTCTTTTCTTCTTCTTCTTCTTCTACTTCTTCTTCTTCATCTTCTTTCCCTCTAGAACACTTTCTACTTCATCCACTTTTCCTCCTCTTCTACTTCTTCTACTCCCCCCTTCTTCTTCTTCTTCTTCTTCTTCTAGACCTCTTTCTTCTTCTCCCTCTTTTCTTCTCATTCTTTTTTTCCCTCTAGATCTCTTTCTCCTTCTTTCACTTTGCTTCTCCTTCGTCTTCTTTCCTTCGAGATCTCTTTCTTTTTCTTTTCTTCTTTCCCTTTTCTTTTTCCCCTTTTCTTTTTCTTCCCCTCTTGATATCTTTCGTCCTCTTTCACTTTTCTTCTCCTTCTTCTTTCCTTTGTGATCTTCTTCTTCTTCTTTTTCTTGTACTTCTTCTTCTTCTCTATATCCCTTTCTTCTTTTTCTTCTTTCTTTTTTTTCCTTCTTTTTCCTCTTCTTCTCATTTAGGCCAACATCTTCCTCTTTTTTCCTTCAAAATGCCCTCCTTTTTCCTATTGTTTACGTAATCTTCTTCTTGTCTTTTTTCCCTTCTTTTAATTCTTTTCTTCTTTGTTTTCTTTCCTTCCTGTTTGCGATGATTATTTAATTAAGCCAATAGCAATTATTTTGTTTTTCTCTATTTATTCGTTCGTTTCCTGCCAGTGATGCTCAGAAGCCAATTGCTTTAACTTACTGTATTTATCGAGAGGGGGGGCACACTCGAGTAAGATGACGAGGAACAGTGGGCGCGGGAAAGCCGGGGGTCGAGATAAGTGTGGGTACTGACAGCACAGTGGGTGGTACGATCAAGTTCGTTCCAGGGGTACGGTGTGGATCTTCGGGAGGAAAAATCAATGTAATTACTCACACCAGTTTTATTGCCAATAAAGATAAAGAGGAAATATCATATAAATCACATATACTTAGAAACACACACATACACATGCACATGCAAACATATATACACATCAAGCCAAATAAATGCACGCACATTTATATATATATATATATATATGGGTAATGATATATATATATATATATATATATATATATATATATATATATATATAATATATATATATATATATATATAATGATATATATATATATATATATATATATATATATATATATAGTAATATATATATATATATATATATATATATATATATATATATATATATATATATATATGGGTAATGATATGTATGTATATATATATATATAGATAGATAGATAGATATATGTGTATATGGATGTGATTTTATTTATATCCATTCAACTAAATATGTTAGTTCTATCACTGATATTGAGCGTTTTCCTATAAGCACCGACCATATATAAAATATATGAAGAAATTATATATATATATATATATATATATATATATATATATATATATATACGGTGGAATTTCCGTCGTATTCTATGTATGAGGGGCAAGTAGGTCAGTTCTGAGGAACCGACAGCCAGACCCCAGCCCATCTGATTTGATTATAGTAGTGAGGGCTTTGTGCAGCACCAACCACACTTTTTGAAGGGCTGAATACAGAGACCTGTTGCACTACATGACGCAAGTTCTCCAAACGGCCCTCCGCAGATTTTGAATTCCGAGTTGTCCTTCTCCTAGACCAGTTGCCATACAAGGCTATAGAACTGTCCTGCTATTTACCCATATCAAGTTGAAACAACGATTCTCATACGATCACCGAAGTTAAGCAAACGTCGAACTTGTATCCGTAAATCGTTATTATCTCTTAAACATTTTTCAGCATAACCATATTTTCTGGCTTTAAATAACCTGCAAAATGTTGATAAGAAAAAAAAACAAATTAATCATTCAATTCTATTCTGGTCTCCATTCAAATCTAGCGAACAGTCTGCTCTGCTTAACTCTTATTTTGAATGGAGAAGAATATGAGGTTCAACAGACTAAGTTCCTGGGAACAGACAGCCAGTCGCCAGCACATGTGATTTGATTATTGTAGTGAGGGTTTTGTACAGAACCATCCACACTTTTTGAAGGGCCGAATACAGAGACCTGGTGCACTACATGCCACAGGGTCCCCAAACGACCCTCCGCAGGTTTTGAATTCAGAGTTGTCCTTCTCCTAGACCAGTTGCCATCCAAGGCTATAGAACCAAGTCTGTCCTGATATTTACCCATAGCTGAAGATGTCATGGATTCGACAGGAATTCGAACTCGGCTCTCCGATTCCTCAATCCAAGCCGCTAGCCAATAATTCTAACTCGCCTGCAAGATCCAAATTATACGGAGCCAATATTATTATAGAGTTTATTTGTCCGGTATTTTGGATATACAACAATATGCCTAGCACGAAGACTCACATTACATCTCTCTGTCTATAGCTCAATTAGGTCTCATTTAAATACACATGGAGACCTACCAAACTCTATCCGGAAGATTATCATTGATAATACAAATACACCCTTGTGCAAATTAATTGAAACAACAGCTTTAGTTTCTTTCTTTCACTATGCCGTCAGTTTTAGACACACTGGAGTGACAGTGTGTAATCGACTTCTATTTTTCTTCTGATTAGGTCATATGCAGTAGTATGCATTAATATGAATCTCTTTTTCTGGGTATGTGATGAAATATGTTTGGCCTTGAAAAATATTGCGTCGTCTGTGATTGCATCAGATTTTTTTACGCCCAGGCACTATTGTCTCGACTGTCGATTAGTTGTCCTGCAGCCATTTTTTTGTGATGGACGTTCCTCCAAGGTAACCTACGAAAATTGTAACGCTGCACGAGCACAATGGCAAGCCTTACCAGTGGGCAAATCAAAGTACTATAGACTGGCCCGGAAACACTTCAGATTTAAATCCAATCAAGAATTTGTGGTCAATCTGCAAAAAAAAAAAGACTTCATCGAATGGACATACAAAGTACTAATATGTGCACTGGATCATGTTTCCATGGAAAAATACGAAAAAAGTAAATAATAACAGAATTATTCGTTTTGTTTCAATTAACTTTCACAAGGGTGTATAATAGCCTCATCCACTTGTAAAAAAATAGACTAAAAATAATGGAAGCATTAATAATACTAAAAAAGAAAATGCCAACAACAATGACATTGACTGTGAACAAAGCCACGATGTGCTGACCGTGTTTGGAAAGTAAATCATTCCTTTCCTATAACTCTAGATGCACACATAAAACAATCAGTATCAGTATTAAAAATAAAAAATAAAATGATTCTTCATGATGGCTAGCAGTATAGCCGAAAGCGCCCGGCCATACAAAATATTCGGACAATTTCTTCATAATTTATTTCCAGGAAATGAATAAAATTATGACTCAAGAAAAAAATTAAAGCAAGATCTAAAACGCAGTACCTTGTCAGTCGTTTTTAATGAAACTTGTATAAAAGAGGGATTGCTGCCGAAATACCAATTATATATATATATATATATATATATATATATATATATATATATATATATATATCAAAATAAAAAAATAAAGTAAAATCAGATGGATAATCCAAAGTTCTTTAGCATTTATTTTTAAAAACAGTGCTCGATATACATTAGAGCATAATATTATAATTATTATTTAAAAACATATATTCATTGCAACACAGAAATTACCATGTTTCGAAACCAAAATCTGAATCTTAAATTAAAATTAAAATTTCAATTTTTGTTCCATTTTCCAGCGATGTTGATTAACTTTATTTTTTCGAAAGTTATTCAACATCACTTGAAAATGGAACAAAATTATTAAATTTTAATTTGAATTTAAGATTTAAGTTTTGGATTCAAAACATTAATTTCTGTGTCGCGATGAATAAATAACTTTAAATAATAATTATAACATATATTTATATGTGTGTGTGTGTGTGTGTGTGTGTGTGTGTGTGTGTGTGTGTGTGTGTGTGTATCGTAAAGACGACTAACAAAGTACTGCGATTAAGCCCTTTTATTTAGTTTTTCTTTAGTTCATAAAAATGTTGTCTTTTCTGAACACAAATGTGTAAAACAATCTAAAAGTTCTTCATATCCAGGCACTTTTGGTTATTCTTTCAATCATTATCAAGGGCGATTTTTATTTTTAACTGAATTTGTGGATTTTTTCTATAATAAAATAATTTTAAGAGGGACTGCCCACTTAGATATAAAATAGTAGTTATAAAAAATTACCTAAACAGTGCACAGGAGAATTCATCCTCTCATCCCCTTTTCTTTAAAGAACTCAGTAATGTAAAACAGACGTTAGTTAACAATGGTTTTCCTAACTACCTCATTGACCACCAGATTAGACAATTTCTTTCTAAAGTAACTATTAGCAATACTGAACATACAGATAAAAACAATATCTTTTATAAAAGCCAAATACATTTTAACTATACGTAAAACGAATTTTCTCTTTGAAATATCATAAAGAAATACACCACCTCAGTCGACCTATACAAGAAAATTAAATTATTTATTTTTTCAAAATTAAAACAGATAACCTTATCATCAAAAATAACATCACACCCACAAAATCAAAAGTATAAAAAATAAACATCATTTATGAGTTCAAATGCCCCTTAAGGAACTGCGTTCCTGATCAAACCAAACCCATAAATAATTACATTCGTCATACAATTACATACCAATTTAAACGTCTTGCGTTAAACTGATCGGACCATAGCTCAATTAGGACTCATTTAAACACACAAAAAACTACCAAACTCCATCCGAAACACAGTCGTAGAAAATACAAGTATAATAGCCTCATCAACATGTAAAAAAAAAACGTTTAAAATAATAGAAGCTTTAACAATGAAAAAAGGAAAAGCCAACACTCATTAATATTAAAGACGAACACAATATAATAAAAGATTCCCATAACTTTAGATACATATATTGGATATACAACAACATGCTTAACACGAAGACTCACATTACATCTCCCTGTCTATAGCTCAATTAGGTCTCATACACACGGAGACCTACCAAACTCTATGCGGAATGTTCTTGTCGACAATACAAATTAATTAAAACTACTTCTTTAGTTTCCTTTTTTGCACCATACCTTCAGTTTTAACGACATATTCAGTTAACAATAAATAAAAAATCACCCACGATAGTGGCTAAAAGAATAGTGGAAAGTGCTTAAATATGCAGAACATTTGGACAGTTTTTACACACTTTGTGTCCAGAAAAGAAAACACTTTTAAGAAGACAAGAAAAATTATAAAAAATAACTTAATTGCAGTACTTTGTCAGTCGTCTTTAAATAAAACCTGTATAAACGAGGGATTGCTGCCTAAATACACAATTCTCATATATACCGCGCGTAACAGTGAAATTATCCAAATCGTGTAAAAGAAAAATTGTCGATTTGTTAGATTAAAATTTGAGCCATTTTATCTTAGAAATAATTAAAGATATCTTATTGGAATTCTCGGCGGATTTGATAACACTATTGGACTCTACTTTGAGTAATAAGAATTATAAATACTCTCCAAGCTTAACAGAAGAATCGTGATGAAATCGATCAGAAACAAAAATGACATGTTCATCAGTAATTAACCATAGCTAAGGATCGGAAGCTCATAAAGGATTGAAATAAAAGTTCAAATATATATATATATATATATATATATATATATATATATATATATATATATATATACTTTGAAAACCATTACAATAATTTTTTCACCAAAATCCTAAATAATTTTTTGGTGAAAAAAAATTTGGTGAAAATAATGGTACCTTAAAAGTGGTCTGTTTTTCATTAAATATTAGCTCTGTTCTTCACATTGAGCTCTTAGGATTTCATCCTCCTTGGATTTACCAATTCGGTTTACCAAATTCTTCATAACTTAAATATATATATATATATAATTGCAGAATAATTTCCAATTTATTCAAGATAATCTTCGCCCTCTCTAAGCTTCTAACTTTCTGTCCTGGGGTAAAAATGTGTCTCACAGGTTTCATGTACGATTTCATTTTCAAGTCTTTTTTTACTGCTCTTTAGACTGTCATGGCTGAAACTCCTCTTCCACATGCGAAACGTCTTATGGATCGAGTTGGATCTTATTGATCTCTTTAGCTCTAAGTTGAAATGATGATCCCTCTTCCTGTTGTGACCTCCTGATCCAGTTTTCCTCTCTAATGTTCCCTTTTTTTTTTAAATTATTCACCGTTCTCTTGATGGTTCTTGAATAGTCTTTGAAGATGGAAGCCAGAATATGAATATTGGTACCATTACTGAAAACCTGAATGATCTTTTTCCTTTCACTATTACTCATCTAGTAAGACAGTGGGGCTGACACAATACGATTGAAGCCTGTTCTCTTTCTAGCTGAATAACTCAAAGGGTTTTTCAGTGATTCTTACGATAAATGGTGTCCAAATGGCTCAACGTCTTATCTGAAAACTTGATAAAAAGCAACTCAATTAGTTTAGTGTTTTATTTTTAGATATTAAACATTTTTGGGATAGACAATTTTACTGTTACACCCGATATATAATGTCTGATGGAAAGTGCAGAGTCTCGTCCGGGGAGGTAGACAGATACCCGATCCCTCGTATACGGGTCTACGGGCAAATTTTGCCCGAGCCCACGGACTCGGATTTCCCTACATTAAATTACGACAAATGATGTCAAGATCTCAAAACATTTTATATGAATCTCTGGGAAAAAAAGAAACTCAATTAGTTTAGTAGTTTTTTAGACATTAAACATTTTGTGGGATAGACAATGATGTCGTTAAACGATCTGGACCTTTTTGCAGTTACACCCTTTATATATAATGGCGAACAACTCGTTACCGAGCGCACTAGTCTGCTAGGGTGGCTAACAAATCCCTGTTTTAGACGCCTGCTCTGGCATATTTGTATTTCTTCAATATCCACCCATATGGTCCAACTCTGCTAATTTTAAGTTTTTAATTTCTGGGGTTCATAAATTGCATAATCTAGCGTGATCAAGTTCGAACAAGACCAGTAGGCTCATAACCTCGGTCATGATGACTTGTGACTTTGTGCTAGAAAAACACCATCGATATCATCCAAGAGAGTTCCATCTCCTCAATTTCACTCACAATGTTTGTCTTAACCCATGGTACTGTTTTACAGACACTTTCTAACGTTGCCTCTCGTCTGGGATCATCTGGCAACGCTGAGAGCATAACAGATCTTCTCCTTGACGTGATTCGAACCCGAGTCTCGTAGTTGGTAAGCAATATCTCTAACTAGTCGCCCATGATAAAAATGTCAATGCAATTTTGATCACTATCCCCTTTCTTCCAAATTCCTGTTTTTTTTTTTTTTTACTATCCTCTCTCCTTATTACCGTTTTTCTTTTTCTCATATACATTCTCACTCTTGCGTCTTAGGAGCTTTATTGCCTTTCTTGGGATGAAGTGATATATATATATATATATATATATATATATATATAGATATATATATATATATATATATATATATATATATATATATATATATATATATGATTGATAAGGTAAAGGAAAAGTTTATCAGTTTAGCCTGTTTCAATTTTTATTAAAAGCTTTGTCGTAAGAAAAGTGATAAACGTTTCCTGTTTGTTCTTTATCTTATCAATATGTCAGATTCCGATCCATATTTGATCTGTATTTGATCCTAATTCACACATATATATATATATATATATATATATATATATATATATATATATATATATATATATGCTGTTAGTTCACGCTCTTCTCTATGAATCGATCACTCTGGTAGCCGGTAATACTTATATCCCGTATATAACGCGTTATAAACTCCCTTTCTCCGCTGAGTGCGCTGATAGCCTAAGGGTGAGAAACGGTCTCTCACCCGTTTCGATCCCAGCCAGAAGCAATCGCATGTCTTGCCACATTGATGGGCTGTGATACAGCGAAGCAATCATATCTGTGACTATCATATATATATATATATATATATATATATATTGTCATCCACAGACAAACTGTTTCTCTGTATCACAACTCTTCTGTGTAGCTAGACGTCTAGCTAGGATTGAAACCCGACTAAATTGGCGTCAGTCGGAGATTCTACCTATAAGCTGTCGGCGCACGACAGGGATGAAGGTATATTTTAGCGTATTTATTTTTAGATAAACACACAGTGACCGAGAGAACTCAATTCGCTTTACTGAAGAGTCATGCTATACATATATACATATTCTTGTTTCGAAAATTTAACGTAGAAAAATTACTTATACAAAGACAAAACGATAAGAGTTCTCTACACGCCAATTCTTTCCACACAGATAATATCCGTACTGCATCACGTTCGCGCAGCCTTTTCTGATTCTCTATGTATTACCAGCAATGTTGTCAAACTTAGAACTTGTATAAAATGCCTCGGATTGCCTGGCATGAAATTATCCCTTTCATTCTAATTGCAAATATTTAGTGAGGGACTTGAAAATCCTATGAATTGTGGGAAAATATTGACAATTACTTTTGATTTCCGGTCAGATTCGGTCTTCAAAAATTTTAACGTAATGTTATCTTTTATCGTTTTTTTTCTTATACTCTCTCACATCCAGCATCCCCTTACGCCTAAGTGGCTTTATTGCCTTGCTTGGGCATAAATGATTTAAAAATGAAACAATCATAACAATATGATACACGAATGACACTGTGTTGATGTCAGACACATAAGGCAAACTAGGTAGATGTTGTAGAGTAGTTTTCACAGTGGAGGCTTGTATTTCAATAAGTCGTCCTAAATTGGGTTCGACGTACAAAACGTTAGGAACTTGAAATAAGAGTTAATGACGCAGCAATCTAGTTGTGGTGGATTGATACTTCAATGTCGGACATCGACTGACTCACTCAACACCACTGAGACCAACTGGCGACCGCTACTACTACAACTACTACTTATTATGTGTGGGAGAGTCTATTAATAATAGAATAGGTAATGTTTTGGTATAACAGTAGATAAATTATTTGCCAGCCTCCTACCTCTCTCTCTCTCGCAGGCGGGATATGGCGAGCCTCTTACTGCACTGTCGCTACTTCTGTCGAAAGTGCCTGGATGAACTGCGTTCTTTGGTTCTGCTTGTCAAAAATCTTACGGCCAGAACACGCCATGCCACCCACATTGCTTCAATTATAGCTATTTTGACTTGGGGTTTTCCAGACATATATATATATATATATATATATATATATATATATATATATATATATATATATATATATATATATATATATAAGATAATCCTATGAGCCAGGCAAACCTACCTAGGTTTTACCTAAACGGATTTTTTTTAATTTTTTTTTTTTTTTTTGTCACGTGGTCATGGTTATTTTTGGTTTTAGCTATAAATTCTGTTCCATAATTTTTCTTTTCAGCCGTCATCGCCCTGACGATCCGTTTAGGTGAAACCTAAGTAGGTTTGCCTGGCTTTTTCGGATTATCTTAGGTTTTGCTCTACTTAGAGTATTGAGCAATTTACGTAGTTGTTTTTTTACTCGTTTTGGGTTTTTTTCTTTGGACTTGGAGCTTAAACACTTGATTGTTTTCGCCTTGTTTTAATGTCCTTGGTTCTTTCTTTTCTTTTATTCCCCATTTTTCCTCGGGTACCGATTTGTTCTACTGCAAGTTGAGCTATCCGAGGTTTTACCAAACGAGTACCACCATTCATATATATATATATATATATATATATATATATATATATATATATATATATATATATATATATATATATACCGTTCTCTTTTTAATATTTTAAATTTAATTTAACTAAAATTCACTTTGAAACTTGTCTTGATAAAGTCAGATTGACGATGGAATATTTTCCATTTGTCTTTTTTATCAAATTGTCTTATCTTCAGAATTTTTCTGAGAAATTTAACATTTATATATACACACATATCTATCTATCTATATATATATATATATATATATATATATATATATATATATATATAATAATTTTTGGGAAAAATAATTATAATTATAATTTAGGCTCTACTTTTGTATTGAGCTGTTTTAAAATAAAAACAAAAACACTAAAGAATTTCGGATTATTTACCTAACATGTTCTTTCCTGTTTTTCTATATATTTGCACACACACACACACACACACACACACACACACATATATATATATATATATATATATATATATATATATATATATATATATATATTGTTGATGGTTTTATTATGGATATACATTGAAAATTTAAAATAAAGCTGTTATCAGTGGCCTAAAAAGCAAATTTAAATGATAATGAAGCTACGATATTTATAATTTAGTTTATTTGTTCGATTTTATTTCTTGAAGGTTTCAGCTCAATTAAATGAATATCAATTTTATCAGGTGAATTCAGTAAAGAGAATCTACTGTATTCAATCAATACACTTTTATACAGGTCGTCCCTAAAATCTGGACACCCTAGGCAAAAATGCATATTTTCAAGAAATGCAAATTTCAACATTTTATTGAACTGGAATATTAACAAATCACTTCTTCAATATCTTTTTTCCATCGCTTGTGATAGAAAGGTTGATGCGCTTTGCAAGATTGACTTGAACTTGATGCAATAAATCCACATTGCCCTCAATTTTAGAACGTTCACTCTTTATACATTCAATTAAATGTGTTGCATCTGTTATTTTAATTGAGTACACCTCATTTAGCATACCCTAGAATAAAAAGTCAATTCTTTCATCTTTCGACAAAATCATATTTAATCGGGAAAGTAGAAAAAAATATATAGTTAACTAGCTTAAAAGCCGCTCTATCGGTTAACATTTAAGCTAGTTCCTGTGGAGGGCTCTTGATTGGGCCTTCATCGCGATAGATAGGGAAAAGGGGAAGCGATAGGCAATAATAAACTACAGATGAACTCAAAATTGATCGCTGCATTTAAGTACTGTATTAATATGTAATCTTACCTTTTAAAAGTTCAATAATAATTCTTCTGTCGTCACTTAATTTAAAGACAATTTGATGCACGTAGGTCCTTACTTTCTGTACAGACAATTCTTTTTATTTCATGGGTGACTTTCGTTAGATTTTGCAATTAATTTTGATTATTCCGAAATTTATGCCCAAGTTATAAAAATTGTTATCGTACAAAAAATTCGTCGCAAAAATTAACTTACAAAAATAATGAAAACTTGGGAATCGAAAACTACAGGATTGCGGGTCCGGATCTGAATCGGAATGATTTAAATATGCTTACAATGTTGGTCAGATTCCAAAATGCTATGATACGTTGGGCTACGGCCACTAGAAGTAAAGTTAAAAACGTGTGACACACTGACATTTGCATTTATTATAAAGAAGAAGATCAGCTATTGAAATTAAGATAGTTGTGTCCCTTTAATTGAAAGTGTGACAAAGTGACACACTGGCATTCGCATTTATTATATAGATGAAGTTTCGTATGTGCCTAGACTTGGGACACAGCCTGTAGAATGTTTTTTTTCTTTTCTTTTTGTTGTCTAATAGATGTATATATATATATATTTTTTTTTTTTTCACAGGGGTCGATTGAACGGTAGTCTGGATATTGGTTCCTTAGGAATGCTGCCGGACAAACTGAAAACTGAATTAGCCTTAAATGTTAACCTGGATACACTAAAAAAAGTAAGTTTGAAAGATTTCTCTTTTTCTTTTCTTTTTTTTCTTCTTTTGCATTTTCGTCTTCTTTTTTTCCTTCAGTCATCTTCCTTTGCCTTTTTTTTTCTTCTCCTCGGTTCTTTCTTTTTCTTCTTCCTCTCATTCTTCCTACCCCATGGAAACCATAAAATGTACTTGTAAAAGCTTTTTCTTGCCTACGTCGCTTTCTGCGTCTATTTTCTTTCTAGATCCACTTCTACTTCTTCTTTTTCTTCATCTTCTTCTCCCTCTTTTTTCTTCTTCTTCTTCATCTTCATCTTCTTCTTCTTCTTCTCCACCAGCCTACTTCATCTTCTTCCAGCTTTTTTCTTCATATTTTCTTCCAGCCTTCTTCTTTCATTCTTCTTCTTCTTCTTCCTAATCATCCTTTTCTTCTTCCAGCCTTCTCCTCCTCCTCCTTGTCCTCCTCCTTCTTCTCCTTCTTCTTCTTATTCTTCTTCTTCCCGCCTTCTTCTTCATCTTTTTCTTCTTCCAGCCTTCTTCTTCCATTTTATCTTCTTCATCATCTTCTTCTTCTTCTCCTAAACTAGTTGCCATTCAAGGCTAAAGACTCCAACCTACCCTGATATTGAACACATAACCGGGAATTCTTCTTCTTATTATTATTATTTGTGTATGTTATGCTTTTTCCTGTAAGGCCGGATCCTTTAGGTAGGGGGATCCAAACTATGGTCTTTGTATTTAAGGCCGGATCCAAACTATGGTCTTTAGGCCCTTTAGAGAATTGTCATTTAATTGATAGCACTTTTTTCTTCTTATTATTATTATTATTATTATTATTTTTTTTTTGTATGTTATGTTTCCTGCTTTGTATCCTGTAGAGCCGGGTCCAAACTATGGTCCTTAGGCCCTATAGGAGAATTGTCATTTAATTGATAGCACTTTCTTCTTCTTCTTCTTCTTCTTCTTCTTATCATTATTATTATTATTATTATTATTATTTTTTGTATGTTAACTTTCCTGCTTTGTATCCTGTAAGGCCGGATCCAAACTATGGTCCTTAGGCCCTATAGGAGAATTGTCATTTAATTGATAGCATTTTTCTTCTTCTTTATTATTCTTATTCATCTCCTTCTTCTTACTCTTCTACTCTTATTATTTACCTTCCTTCATTTTCTTTTTCATTTTCTTCGTCTTATAATTCTAATTCTTAATCGTATTCTTGATATTCTTATTCATCTTTTTCTTCTTCTTCTTCTTCTTCTTCTTATTATTATTATTATTATTATTATTATTCATCTCCTTCTTCTTACTCTTCTATCTCTTATTATTTACCTTCCTTCATTTTCTTTTTCATTTTCTTCGTCTTATAATTCTAATTCTTAATCGTATTCTCAGTCTTCTAATTCATCTTCTTCTTCTTCTTCTTCTTTGTTGTTTGATATAATCTATTGCCGGTTCATGAACGATAAATTAAGATCAAAGAAATTTGAGAAGATATTCTGTATCTTCGACGTATGATTGGAAAATTACATTCGTAGTCCTCTTCATAATACCCAGGAACTATTTTGTGGGTTTCATGGTCGGAAGGTTCACCAGGGATATTACTGCGATGTTTGTTGGGGCCATTATCATCATCCTCATCAGGATTATTATTATTTCCTTTGATTTTTGTTGCATACACATTTCCTTCCGTTTCCCAAAAGCCGGTGTTAGTCTTAATTCCCCACATCCTGTTAATTCTTCTTCTTTTTCTTCTTCTTCTTCTTCTTCTTCTTATTATTATTATTATTATTATTATTATTATTATTTGTGTATGTTATGTTTCCTGCTTTAAATCCTGTAAGGCTGGATCCAAACTATGGTTGCTAGGCCCTATAGGATAATTGTCATTTAATTCATAGCACTTTCTTCTTCTTCTTCTTATTATTATTATTATTATTATTATTATTATTTTTGTGGATGTTCCTTTGAATAGTAAGGCCGGATCCAAACTTTCCTTAGGGGAAACATTTAATTGATAGCACTTCTCTTAGCATATGGGATGTTCCTAGTAGAGCGATTTTCTGGGAAACTTGTATGTTGATGTAACCTGGGACACTGTTAATAAAATTATTATTATTATCATTATTAATATTATTATTGAAGTTGTTGTTGTTATTGTCGTTGATATTGTTATTATTATTATTATTATTATTATCATTATCATTATTATTATTATTATTTCTGATAGGAAAATCTTTGCTGGAGTTTCGGTCATGTGGCTACATGTTCTTCCAATGTTCTTTTACCATTTTCATTATCTTCCTTTTCCCTCATTTTGTATTTTTTTTCCAGGTAACCATTTTCCAAGAGTGCCAACCGGAGTTTCTTCATGATTTGGTCTTGAAGATGAAAGCCCACATCTTCACACCCGGAGACCTAATTTGTAGACGGGGTGAAGTGGCACGGGAAATGTTTATTATCGCCGATGGAGTCGTAGAAATCATCAGGTAAGACCAGGAAAAAATGTTATATAATAAAGCGAAACAGTCTGTCTGTGGATAACAATATATATATTTATTACAGCTCATCAGTGTGGCTAGACATCCGGTTACCTCTAGTCGAAACCCGACTGAATTGGCGTCAGTCGGGGATTCTACCACTATATATATACATATATATATATGTATGTATGTGTGTGTGTGATTTTGTATGGTTTATTCATAATATAATTTCGCTACTTTAATCTTCATTATTCACCACACCTAACCTCAGCTATGGAGCCGTTCCGTAGCTATAGAGCCCTTTCTACTCCATTGTGCTAAATGTTTGTTGATTCTAGAATAAAATTCAAGGTACTGTTTATAATCTTGCCGTGACAAAAAATCGGGTCAGCCCTATAAGAGAGTCCGAATTGGTTACTGGAGTTGCTGTAGAACCACAGGCAACCAATTCACAACGAGTTACGACCCCTTCCACAAAGAGAAGACCTTTTGCTTAGAGTAGGTGGCGCTGCCTATTTGCATGTGAACAATACTGGTCAGGTGTTAGCCAATAATCAGCGTGGATCTGGCACTGAGATAGCTATATAAGCAGCAGGAGTTACGTCCCCTTCCACAATCGGCTGTTGAGAGAAGACCTTTTGCTTAGAGTAGGCGGCGCTGCCTATTTGCATCTGAACAATACTGGTCAGGTATTAGCCAATAGTCAGCGTGGTTCTGGCACTGAGATAGCTATATAAGCACCAGTTTTTTCTCAATCGAGAGAAGCGCTCTTTTCATAAGAGTCAACATTAGCTCTTTGCCGCGGGTTGAGCTGTTTGTGCACGCCGAAGGCATAGAGGAACATCAGTCTCTCTGGGGAGGTAGACAAACCCGACCTCGCTATTACGGGGTGTACGGGCAATTTTTGTTCGAGCCTACGGGCTCTG
The DNA here is from genome assembly GCA_903632075.3 of Acanthosepion pharaonis. Lineage (NCBI taxonomy): Eukaryota > Metazoa > Mollusca > Cephalopoda > Sepiida > Sepiidae > Acanthosepion > Acanthosepion pharaonis. The sequence continues at coordinate 2,778,608 of CAHIKZ030000818.1, forward strand.
GACGACCCACGTAAAAAAAGGCGTTGTGGAGAGGTAGGTAAATGCTGCGGCGCTCTTAAAGTGCGGACGTGCGTAAACCAGACAAGACGAAAGCAATTTATTTATTTATTATGACAATTAACCTTTTCAGTCTTATAACATAATTATATATATATATATATATATATATATATATATAAGGCAGGATGTGTATGTGTGTGTGTGTAATGAATGCACGGCCCCAATTTTCGACGGGTTTGCACCAAAATTTACATGCACATGCTCCAAGTTAGTGGGAAGGCCAAGACCAACTTTGCATTTCCCAACTCCCATCGATAGTGGAAATAATCGATTTTTTCATGCTTCTACGGCAGTTTTCATGTAGTTTGCGGCCATTTTGTACTGGCCAGAGTGAGAGCCAATATCTGACTGCCACGAATAGGCAGGAAGATTCTATTGGCCAACGTGAGAGCCAACAGCTGACTGACACGAATGTTAACTAGCATTCTAGCATGCAAAAGAAATTGATAGCTGCATTCGTCACAAGTAGAAAAATTTAAATCTGCATGGCACTTTACTCCAATTGGCTCATTCGCTTGCTTAAACTCAACGTTGATTCTGATTCCGCAGAACTGGGTTGGGTGTAAAAAATTATTTGTTGTTAATATTCATTTTTCATTCTGTTTTTCCAGTTACGAGTCCTTTTTTTAAAGCTGATCGTTTTGTGTTCATTTTGTTTAGTTCTTTTTTCGTAACAGATTTAATGTTTAGTATAGAGCTTAGAAAAAATTTGCAGTGTGAGATAGGCAAGAAGTAAGGCATGTAGCAACATCAGCACGGAAAAGGGCACTCCTTTAAAAGCAAGGAAGGGCAAAAATATTTTTAAGTCAAGTGATAGCGATTGCTGTATGAGTCGTACGATTTTTTGAATCAAGCATGGGCAACGCCGGGCCATGCTGCTAGTATATATATATATATATATATATATATATATATATATATATATATATATATATATATATTTTTTTTTACATTATTTTTATAGATAGAAATATTTATGTAAATGCTTTGTTTATAATAAACAGTATTAAACAACATTTACCGGCCTGAATGTCCGAGAAATTTTCTCAGAAAAATGGACTTTGTCCATTTCATAATGTGTGACGTCATATATATATATATATATATATATATATATATATATATATATATATATGGGCTAATGATAGATATTTTTTATTTATCAAGACCAATTTTAGATTATATGCCTAAAATACATATTTTAATAAATTACTTTATATTTAAAATTCTCACTGTCTCACTTGTAGTTGTGCGCATGCGTAGTTGCAACAACGTAAATATAAACTTACGTCGATAAAATCCTTACAGGCGAATATTTTTTACAGTTTGTCATGCTTTTTTCCTTTATATATATATATATATATATATATATATATATATATATATATATATATATATATATATATATATATATAAAGAGAGATAGAGAGAAATAATGATGCTCAATTTTCACCTTCGATAGAATACAATTTTGTAGAATAACGACTCACATACAGAACAGATATACAATTGGCATTTTCAACAGATAGATAGATAGATAGATAGATAGATAGATAGATAGATAGATAGATAGATAGATAGAAATAGCTTTGCAGGTTATTTAAAGCCTGAACACATTTATAAATTTTAAAATTTTGAGGGAGATTAATTGTTTAGTGCTATTAGCCTTACTAATTAACCCATAGTTGGTGGGAGAAGGGATGGATTCAAGCGTATTTGCGCGTAGGTGTATATAACGAACCCAATGATAATTGGAACTCTGCTCTCTGTTTCTCAATTATCCATTACACCACCCGCACATCCAAGCTTACAGTACCCAGTATTCCCAAAAGTTCACTCATCTAGGTACTGACTAGACACGTCGTTGCTTAACTATATATATCTTGCATCCATATATCTGAGTAGGTGTTGTATATGTATATATATAAGATATCTAATATAAACGTCTAATATTATCGAGCGGGGTTTTTTAAAAATTCGTGAATTTTCATTTATTGATCCGATCGTCATAAAATTGCAGTAAATAACCTTAAACTATTATTCTACGTCGTGGCAAGTTTGATCGTTAAACCACACTTTGGGTAGGATCGATATATAGGTCATTGGGTGATTGTGGGAAGCGTGGGAGAGGGGAACCAGTTCTTCCTTGTGTTTTGTTTAGGGCTAATAATTTTAAATTATGTATCGTCCTAGCCCAGGTTTGTTTATTTGATTTGTATTTTATGTGTTCTTGGGTGTGCAAAATTTAAATAATGCTATAAAATCAGGCATATTTATTCAAAAGCGATGGACAGTGGCCGACAGGGAGGAAAGGTACAAATGCCATAAATGTCAATGCTACACATCGGGAAAAAAAGGAAAAAAAAAAAGAAAAAAAAATAATAAAAAGAAAAAAGAAAAAAAGAAAAAGAAAAAAAAAAAAGAGGAAAAGACCAAAAAAAAGAAAAAGATAAACGAAAAAAGAAAAAGAGAAAAGAAAAATAATAAACGAAAAAACAAAAAGCGAAAAGAAAAACGAAAAAGATAAACGAAAAAGAAAAAGAGAAAAGATAAACGAAAAAAAAAAAAAAAAAGAAAAACGAAAAAAAGAAAAAAGAAAAAATAAACGAAAAAAAGAAAAAAGATAAACGAAAAAGAAAAGAAAAAAAAAGATAAACGAAAAGAAAAAGAAAGAAAAAAGAAAAGCGAAAAGAAAAGAAAAAAGAAAAAAAAAAAAATAAAAGAAAAGAATAACTAAACGAAAAAAAAGAAAAGTAAAGCGTTAAAGAAAAAGAGAAAGAGAAAATAAAGAAAAGCTAAACGAAAAAAGAAAAAGAGAAAAGAAAACTAAAAAGGAAAGAAAAACGAAAAAAAGAAAAAACGAAGAAATATAAAAAAAGCAAAAAGAACAAAAAGGAAAAAAGATAAAGATAAAAACGAAAAATATAAAAAAATAAGGTGTTTCTATTCAAGGCGATTATTATTTTTATTCATTTCAAGTTCAGTTTTTTCTCGTCTTAACAAATGTCTTTTTCATACCATTAATTTTTATACAATTAATTCTTATACCATTAATTTTATACCATTGATTTTCTCGAGTTATTTCACTTTTATTCGGCAATTACATTGTTTAATTTTATTCATTTTATTAGTGTATGCTTTCTCTGGTTTTAAAGCTTGGCATCTGAAATAAAATGTATTAATTTCAGCTCATGGATTATTAGTCGCTTGGCGTTTTGCGAAGACATGCAATTGTATGTAGCGTAATTAGGCCATTTGTTGGAATATGCATTTGCGAATAATTTTTGGTCTTTTGTTTCAAAGTTTACATTGTTCTGAAAAGTGATTATTTCTATCCATTTATTTATTCGTATATACTTTCACAGGTTCTAAAGTTTGGTATTTTAAATCGGGTTTATTTATTTTAGTTGATAGGTTATTAGTTGCTTAGTCTTTGGAGCCGTAATGTGGTTGTATATAGCGTAACAGGAATGTACTTTTGCGTCTGCATTTGGGAAAAAAGTTTATTTTGTTTATGATGTTATATTAATCTGGAAAGGTTATTTTCTCTTCCAGATGAAGGTTATGTTGTGTTGAGGTATTGTTGTAAACAACAGTTTATCACGCCTCAAAATAATATCACCTTTTTGGCCTGTGCTAACCAATCGGAGCACCGTACCTTCGTCAATTGGGTTCACGAGCAAAGACAAGCCGATGAAGATTTTTCACAAAAAATCCTCTTGAAGCCCATATTCATCTTGGTGGATTCGTTACTAAACAGAATTGTCGCATTTGGGCTGATGAAAATCCAAGGAAGATTGTTGAAAAACTACTGCTTCCGCGAAAAGGTTTGGTGTGCATTTTTTGCTAGCGGAATCATTGGCCCGTGTTTCTTCGAAAATGATACCGTTAACTCTGTTACGGTGAAAAACGAGAGATACCGTGCCATGATAACCAACTTTTATGGCCTGAATTGAATGCTATAGATATTTTAGCTCCAACAGAACGGCGCCATATGCCACACAAGCAATGCAACAATGGCGTTATTGAATGAGAAGTTCTCAGGTCGCATCATCTTTCAAAACAGCAAAGTCAATTGGCCACCACGATCTTGACGCCTTTAGATTTCTATCTTTGGAGTCATCTTAAAAGTAAGGTCTATGCCAACAAGAATTCAACAGCTGAAGGATGAGATAATAAGGCATATTGTTGAGATCGAGGAGCAACTATGCAGAGACGTCATCAAAAATTTTAACCATCGAGTGGAAGTGTGCCGCCGAAGCCATGGAGGACATTTGGGAGATATTATTCTTCACACATAATTGCCATGATTTAAATAACATGAACTAATAGAGAAATAAATAAATTTTCATCAATAACACTGATTTATTTACTGATGACTTTTATCCGTTTTAATGAAACACCCTTAATTTGGAAAATGTTAGTCTGGGTCTCAAGTTCACCCAGACCTGAAGTGAAAGTCATATATACGATCTATTGCTAAAGAGGCTGACAAAATAATCGCTGCATTGCCTCGCTACAGGAAATGCCTGACTCCTTCTGTCAAACTTTATTTTCCAAGAGTCAGATTTGACATAAAATTCCTGCATATCATTAAAGAAAAGATGCTCCTTCCAACAGGATTCGAACCTGAAACCCCCTTGGCAGGAGAAACCCTCGTTAAATCCGATGAGTTTTAGATCAACTCTTCCACAAGGTCTCTTGCCGGTCGATTTCAGCGCCAATTTCTGCAAAGCTACTCGAAGAATTCATATCTTCTCAGTTTTGTAATCGAACGTAAACAAAGTAATTTCTAATGAAGTAAGGGATATTTTTTATCTATTAATTAATTTATCACTTTAAACCAGCGATTCCCAACCGCTGTGCAAGGTACACAAGTGTGCCGGACGATCCTCTCAAGTGTGCAGCGAAATATTTATACATTTTGGATTTCAATACAAAAAGAAAATCCCACATTAGCTAAAAAGGCTTTATCAGTTTTATTGCAAATTTTCTACTTCTTATTTGTGCAAATTAGGCTTCTGAACCCTAAATAACATCAAAAATAAGGGGCGAGGAAAGACTACGATCAAGTGAAGAAGAAATGAGGGTCTGCTTATCACACATTCGACCAAACATTGAAGAAATCACGAAAAAAAAACACCAAGATCAGATTTCTCACTAAATAAGCTGCAAAAATAGTTAAATAGAAACATTGAAATAAAGTAAGTTCCTATTTATGTGTGTATTTTTTTAATCTATGGTTTTATTTCATAATATTTAAAACGTATCCCGTAAAAATGTTGCTGAGAGTGCTGTGCTGTTTTCATTTGCCCCTAGGCGTTCGGTTGTTGATAAACACTGCTATAATACAACACCCCACCAAAACAGAAATTACTTATGACCAAAGCGATCCTCATCGTAATTTGCCCTAAATAATGAAACAAAATCCTCAGGGATTTTGTTTGGTGATTCAAGCTGATTATCCAACCCCAGGATCTGGTAGTCGCAAACAATACAAAGAAAATCTGTCAGACGGGAAATGTGGGCTTGTAGATGATTACTTCTCTCCCACTCTTTAGACTCTTTTCCACCACTTTATCTCTATTTCCATGGCAAATGTTCAGATAAAATCTAAGTGTGCTGTGCTATTTTCATTTGATTCTAGTTGTGCCATTGTTTAAGAAGGTTGAGTATCACTAATACACCACTCCTCAAAACAGAAAATCCTTCTGACCAAGGCGATCCTCATCAGAATTTATCCTAAATAATGAAACATAAATTCCTCGGGGATTTTGTTTTGGGATTCAAGTTGATTACCTAATTCCAGCCAGAAGACAGGATCTGATAGTCCCAGACAACACGAAGAAAACCTGTCAGTTTGGTTTGGTTTATTTTGTTTAACGGCATATCAACCTCAATGGGTTATTTAATGCCGACAACATTTTTAGGATAGATTCGTATGAATAGAATATGTATTCTTTGGTTTACATTGGTTTGGTTTATTTTGTTTTACGGCATATCAACCTCAATGGGTTATTTAATGCCGGCAACATTTTTAGGATAGATTCGTATGAATAAAATATGTATTCTTTGGTTTACATTGGTTTGGTTTATTTTGTTTTTACGGCATATCAACCTCAATGGGTTATTTAATGCCAAACAACATTTTAGGATAGATTCGTATGAATAGAATATGTATTCTTTGGTTTACATTGGTTTGGTTTATTTTGTTTTACGGCATATCAACCTCAATGGGTTATTTAATGCCGGCAACATTTTTAGGATAGATTCGTATGAATAGAATATGTATTCTTTGGTTTACATTGGTTTGGTTTATTTTGTTTTACGGCATATCAACCTCAATGGGTTATTTAATGCCGGCAACATTTTTAGGATAGATTCGTATGAATAGAATATGTATTCTTTGGATTAGATTGGTTTGGTTTATTTTGTTTTACGGCATATCAACCTCAATGGGTTATTTAATGCCTGCAACATTAAGGATAGATTCGTATGAATAGAATATGTATTCTTTGGATCAGAATTGGTTTGGTTTATTTTTGTTTTACGGCATATCAACCTCAATGGGTTATTTAATGCCGGCAACATTTTTAGGATAGATTCGTATGAATAGAATATGTATTCTTTGGTTTACATTGGTTTGGTTTATTTTGTTTTACGGCATATCAACCTCAATGGGTTATTTAATGCCGGCAACATTTTTAGGATAGATTCGTATGAATAGAATATGTATTCTTTGGTTGGACATTGGTTTGGTTTATTTTGTTTTACGGCATATCAACCTCAATGGGTTATTTAATGCCGGCAACATTTTTAGGATAGACCTGTATAGAATAGAAAATATGTATTCTTTGGTTTACATTGGTTTGGTTTATTTTGTTTTACGGGCATATCAACCTCAATGGGTTATTTAATGGCAAATTTTCAGATAGATTCGTATGAATAGAATATGTATTCTTTGGTTTTTTGGTTTGGTTTATTTTGTTTTACGGCATATCAACCTCAATGGGTTATTTAATGCCGGCAACATTTTTAGGATAGATTCGTATGAATAGAATATGTATTCTTTGGTTTACATTGGTTTGGTTTATTTTGTTAAACGGCATAATTAACTCAATGGGTTTTTTAATATTCATTTTAGGATAGATTCGTATGAATAGAATATGTATTCTTTGGTTTACATTGGTTTGGTTTTTTTTTGTTTTACAGCATTTCAACCTTTTTGGGTTATTTAATTCCGGCAACATTTTAGGATAGATTCAAATTGAATAGAATATGTATTCTTTGGTTTAGATTGGTTTGGTTTATTTTTGTTTCATGGCATATCAACCTCAATTCCAGGACCATTTGCTTATTATTTTTCGGATAGATTCGTATGAATAGAATTTATTCTTTGGTTTAGATTGGTTTGGTTTATTTTTTTTACGGCATATCAACCTCAATGGGTTATTTAATGCCGGCAACATTTTTAGGATAGATTCTTATGAATAGAAATATGTATTCTTTGGTTTACATTGGTTTGGTTTATTTTTTTTCTCATTCAACCTCAATGGATTCTTTAATCTTTTTCATTTTCAGGATAGATTCGTATGAATAGAATATGTATTTTTTGGTTTTTCATTTTTGGTTTATTTTTGTTTTTTACATATTTTTCTATGGGTTATTTAATGCCGGCAACTTTTTTAGATAGATTTTTTTATGAATAGAATATGTATTCTTTATTTCCATTTTTGGTTTTTTTTGTTTTCATTTTCAACCTCAATGGGTTATTTAATGCCGGCTTGTTTTTTTTTTTTTTTTTTTTTTTTAGGATTTTCGTATGAATAGAATATGTATTCTTTTTTACATTGGTTTTTTTATTTTGTTTTCACCATATCAACTTCATTTCCTTTATTTAATGCCGACAACATTTTTAGGATAGATCTTTATGAATAGAATATGTATTCTTTGGTTTAGATTGGTTTGGTTTATTTTGTTTTTATGTTATATTTTCAATGGGTTATTTATTGCCGACAACATTTTTCTCTTTTCATTTGAGTAGAATATGTTTCTTTTGGTTTACATTGGTTTTTTATTTTGTTTTACATTTATCAACCTCAATGGGTTATTTAATCCGGCAACATTTTTTCTCTTTTGAATAGAATATGTATTCTTTGGTTTAGATTGGTTTGGTTTATTTTGTTTTACGGCATATCACCCCTCAATTTATTTAATGCCGGCAACATTTTTTAGGATAGATTTTATGAATAGAATATCTTTCTTTGGTTTACCTTGGTTTGGTTTTTTCATTTTACGGCATATAAACCTCAATGGGTTATTTAATCCCGACAACATTTTAGGATCTTTTCATTGAATAGAATATGTATTCTTTGGTTTAGATTTTTCTTTTTTTTTTTCACCTCTCTTTATCACCTCAATACCTTTATTTCTCTGGCAACATTTTCAGGATAGATTCGTTTGAATAGAATATGTATTCATTTTGGTTTTATTTTGGTTTGGTTTATTTTGTTTTATGTTTTATTTCACCCTCAATTTATTTATTTTTTCTCGACAACATTTTAGGATAGATTTATTTGAGTACCTTATGTATTTTTTCATTTACATTGGTTTGGTTTATTTTGTTTTACGGCATATCAACCTCAATGGGTTATTTTCACCGGCAACTTTTTTAGGATAGATTTTATGAATAGAATATGTATTCTTTGGTTTATTTGGTTTGGTTTATTTTCTCTTTTACGGCATATCACCCTCAATCTTTATTTAATGCCGGCAACTTTTTTTAGGATAGATTTTTGAATAGAATATGTATTCTTTGGTTTACATTGGTTTTTTTTTTTGTTTTACATTATCAACCTCAATCTTTATTTAATGCCGGCAACATTTTTAGGATAGATTCGTATGAATAGATTTTATTCTTTGGTTTATTTGGTTTGGTTTATTTTCTTTTACATTATCAACCTCAATGGGTTATTTAATGCCGACAACATTTTTAGGATCTTTTCGTATGAATAGAATATGTATTCTTTGGTTTACATTGGTTTGGTTTATTTTTGTTTTACGGCATATCAACCTCAATGGGTTATTTAATGCCGGCAACATTTTTAGGATAGATTTATTATGAATAGAATATGTATTCTTTGGTTTACATTGGTTTGGTTTTACCTTTTTGTTTTACATTATCAACCTCAATGGGTTATTTCCCTTACCTTTTTTAGGATAGATTCGTATGAATAGAATATGTATTCTTTGGTTTACATTTTTGGTTTATTTCATTTTCACGGCATATCAACCTCAATGGGTTATTTAATCCGGCAACATTTTTAGGATAGATTCGTATGAATAGAATATGTATTCTTTGGTTTACATTGGTTTGGTTTATTTTGTTTTACGGCATATTTTCTCAATGGGTTATTTAATGCCGACAACATTTTAGGATAGATTCGTATGAATAGAATATGTATTCTTTGGTTTAGATTGGTTTGGTTTATTTTTGTTTTTGTTATATCAACCTCAATGGGTTATTTATTGCCGACAACATTTTTAGGATAGATTCATTTGAGTAGAATATGTATTTATTTGGTTTACATTGGTTTGGTTTATTTTGTTTTACGGCATATCAACCTCAATGGGTTATTTTTTGCCGGCAACATTTTTAGGATAGATTCGTTTGAATAGAATATTATTCTTTGGTTTTTAGATTGGTTTGGTTTATTTTGTTTTACTTTATCCTTTTCAATGGGTTATTTAACCCTCTCAACATTTTTTAGGATAGATTCGTATGAATAGAATATGTATTCTTTGGTTTTTACATTGGTTTGGTTTATTTTGTTTTACGGCATTTCAACCTCAATGGGTTATTTAATGCCGACAACATTTTAGGATAGATTCGTATGAATAGAATATGTATTCTTTGGTTTAGATTGGTTTGGTTTATTTTGTTTTTTTCATATCAACCTCAATGGGTTATTTCCCTTGCAACATTTTTAGGATAGATTCATTTGAATAGAATATGTATTTTTGGTTTAGATTGGTTTTTTTTATTTTGTTTTATGTTATATCAACCTCAATGGGTTTTTATTGCCGACAACATTTTTTAGGATAGATTCGTTTGAATAGAATATGTTTTCTTTGGTTTTACATTGGTTTGGTTTATTTTGTTTTACGGCATATCAACCTCAATGGGTTATTTAATGCCACCCACATTTTTAGGATAGATTCGTATGAATAGAATATGTATTCTTTGGTTTACATTGGTTTGGTTTATTTTGTTTTTACGGCATATCAACCTCAATGGGTTATTTAATGCCGACAACATTTTTAGGATAGATTTTTATGAATAGATTATGTATTCTTTGGTTTAGATTGGTTTGGTTTATTTTTGTTTTTTGTTATATCAACCTCAATGGGTTATTTATTGCCGACAACATTTTTAGGATAGATTCGTATGAGTAGAATATGTATTCTTTTCTCTTTTACATTGGTTTGGTTTATTTTTGTTTTACGGCATATCAACCTCAATGGGTTATTTAATGCCGGCAACATTTTTAGGATAGATTCGTATGAATAGAATATGTACCCTTTGGTTTAGATTGGTTTGGTTTATTTTGTTTTACATTATCACCCTCAATGGATTATTTAATGCCGGCAATTTTTTTAGAATAGATTCTTATGAATAGAATATGTATTTTTGGTTTTTTGGTTTGGTTTATTTTGTTTTACGGCATATCAACCTCAACCTGTCATTTAATCTTTGACAAAAATATCATTGCTCTAAATATTTTGTTTTGTCAAGAATCTGTTTCTCTTTTAATATCACCCTCTCAAAATTGTATTACTTTTTCTTTTTTTTTTTCAAAAAGTATTGCTTTATTTAGTTACCTTTTCTAGCTTTTAACAGGTGCTACCTCTTTGGTTCCTTTGGACCTGGGGACACTCAGCAATTTTCACCTCTCTTTGGTTCCACGCTCCTGAAAACCTCCTATTTCAGAGGCCTTGCTGCTGGACGTAGTTTAACGTCTTACCCAGGACACGGATGTAGTTTAACGTCTTACCCAGGACGGGAAAACCTGTCAGAAAGAAAATGTAAGATTGTGGCGGATTACTTTTCTTCCATTCTTTAGCCTCTTTTCCACAACTCTATCGCTATTTCCATGGCAAATGTTCAGATTATTTCCTGTGCCTTTTTCTCTTTTCATTTTCTCCTAAGTGCGCCGTTGTTTAAAAACATTGAGAAACACTAATTTATTTTTAGTATCTACCCATATCTGAGTAAATATGAAATATTTAACAAGTGTTCAGGTATGATTAATTAAACCTGATAATTAAGACAATTATTCTTTTTTTTTTTCTATTCAATCGGGATTAATTTCTTTTGACTCTGGAAATTGATTATTGAACTGGTATTTTCCAAGAGTTTAAGGATTTCTTTTTTTTTTTCTTTTTCTTCCAGTGACCGTGGAACAGTTTTAACAAGTATGAGTTCCGGGGACTTCTTTGGCGAAATAGGAATACTCAATCTTCATGGTGGTATCAACAGGTAGGACCATTTGCTTATTATTTCGGAAGATTTCCTTCAATTTTCATTTTCTTGAAATCTTTCTTGGTTTTTCTTAATATTCAACTTTTTTTTTCCTTTTTTTTTCTCGCTTTCCTCTTCTACATTTTCTTTTATTCCAAATCTGTCGTTTCTTCTTTTTTTCACCCTTTTTTTTTCTTTCTCCCAATGAACATTCTTTCTCTTTTTCATTTTCACCTCTCTCTTTAATTCCCTTACCTTTTTCTCTTTTTCATTTTCGCCCCTCTCTTTATTTCCTTTACCTTTTTCTATTTTCTCATTTTCATCCCTGTCTTTATTTCTTATCTTTTTTTTTATTTTCACCCATTTCTTTATTTCCTTTACCTTTTTCTCTTTTTCATTTTCACCCTCTCTTTATTTCCCTTACCTTTTTCTCTTTTCATTTTCACCCTCTTTATTTCCCTTACCTTTTTCTCTTTTTCATTTTCACCCTCTCTTTATTTCCCTTACCTTTTTCTCTTTTTCATTTTCACCCTCTCTTTATTTCCTTTACCTTTTTCTCTTTTTCATTTTCACCCTCTCTTTATTTCCTTACCTTTTTCTCTTTTACATTTTCACCCTCTCTTTATTTCCCTTACCTTTTTCTCTTTTACATTTTCACCCTCTCTTTATTTTCCCTTACTCTTTTTTTCTCTTTTTTATTTTCACCCTCTCTTTATTTCCCTTACCTTTTTCTCTTTTACATTTTCACCCTCTCTTTATTTCCCTTTACCTTTTCTCTTTTTCATTTTCACCCTCTCTTTATTTCCTTTACCTTTTCTCTTTTTCATTTTCACCCTCTCTTTATTTCCCTTACCTTTTTCTCTTTTTCATTTTCACCCTCTCTTTATTTCCCTTACCTTTTTCTCTTTTTCATTTTCACCCTCTCTTTATTTCCCTTACCTTTTTCTCTTTTTCATTTTCACCCTCTCTTTATTTCCTTTACCTTTTCTCTTTTACATTTTCACCCTCTCTTTATTTCCTTTACCTTTTTTTTTCTTTTTCATTTTCACCCTCTCTTTATTTCCCTTACCTTTTTCTCTTTTTCATTTTCACCCTCTCTTTATTTCCTTTACCTTTTTCTCTTTTACATTTTCACCCTCTCTTTATTTCCCTTACCTTTTTCTCTTTTACATTTTCACCCTCTCTTTATTTCCCTTACCTTTTTCTCTTTTACATTTTCACCCTCTCTTTATTTCCTTTACCTTTTCTCTTTTACATTTTCACCCCTCTCTTTATTTCCTTTTACTTTTTCTCTTTTACATTTTCATCCCTCTTTATTTGTTTGCCTTTTTTCTTTTTTCATTTTCACCCTCTCTTTTTTCTTTTACCTTTTTCTCTTTTTCATTTTCACTTTCATTTTTTTCTTTTTCTTTACTTTTTTTCTTTTTTTTGTTTTTTTCTTTTCTTTATTTCTTTTTATATTTTTCTCTTTTACATTTTCACCCTCTCTTTATTTCCTTATCCTTTTTTTCTCTTTTTCATTTTCAGCCCTCTCTTTATTTTCCTTACCTTTTCTCAGTCAACTAACAGGCGAATCGGAATTATTCAGCGGTAAAATCATTGTCACCCATGTTAATTTAGCAAGATAAAACATGTACCATTTAACACTGCCAATCAATTAAGATCACAATCGTTAGGAACAAACTTCCTTTGATTTCTGGCGTTTACACATTTCTTTCCGGGTCCGGCACAGGGACCTAAGGTTAGAAATGGCATCATGACACTTTCCACTGACCAAAAAAAAATTTACATAGATAAAGCCCTTTCAATTTGTTGTATCTCTTTGAGGCATAGACTTCCAGGAATCCCTTTAATTAGTCTACTAGAATCTTTTCCAACCAATCCTAGGGCTCCAACTACAACAGATTGTTGATGTTCCCATGTGCCACATTTTTGAGATTTCGATTTCAAGGTCCTTGTATTTTGACAGCTTTTTGAATATCTTCAAAGATACATTGCAGTCAGCAGGGACTGCCATATCAATAAGGAGGCAATTTTTTTTTTTTTTTTTGTGGTCTTTAATAACAATATCTGAGCGGTTGGCTTTGATTGTTCTGTCAGTATGTATTGTTTAGTCCCATAGAATTGTAACAGGTCCTATCTCCGTAACCGGGTTTGAGTGGTGTTCATACCAGTTTCCTTCCCGTAGAAGTTGCATATTTTCCAGTGCAGATATTGGCCAACTCTGTCATGCCAGGTTTTATACTCAGTGGGTGCCAATATCGTGCAACCTTATGCAAGATGATCAATTGTTTCTGGATTATTATTATTAT
>CAHIKZ030000818.1:2797500-2815000 GCA_903632075.3 Acanthosepion pharaonis
TTACTCACTTTCTCTCTCTCTTTCTCTCAGTCACTTCCTCTCTCTGTCTAACTCACTTTATTTATCTCTCTCTCTCTTACAACTGTTTTCTCTCTCTCTTTCTCTCTTTCTCTTAATCGTTTTTCTCTCTCTTACCTTGCTTTCTCTCTCTTACTTGCTTTCACTCTCTCTTTCAATCGCTTTCTCTCTTTATTAAATAATAATTGAATGATTGATTTGTGTTTTACGGCTTATCAACCCTTTGCAGGTTATTTAAATCTAGGAACTATTTTTAGATTGTGGGAATGTTTTCGTAAATAACCCTGATTTACTAATTAACCCATAGCATAGGGGGAGATGTGGATTCATATTTTTACCTAGAATATTTGCTTGTAACTGAACATAAAGAATCCCACAGAAATTGAAACTCGATATTACCATTAAAACTTCCAATCGATTGTCCATTACACCACCCGCACACAAGCCTACAGCACCTCGTATTCCAAATGAAAAATGCTAATAAAGTTTTAGACTTTAATAATAAATCATTAACGTTTCCTCTTCTATAGTAAAATCATTAACAATATACTTATATTTATAAATGTGATAAAATCATTTTATCAGTACTACTTGCATTAATTCGTGACCATTGACAATCCCTCTCTTCCTGATTTTCAATGCATTCCTATAATAAAATCATTAGCAATACATTATACATATAATAGCCCTATTCTATCATTAATGTTTTCATTCATTCCTGACCACTGACAATCCCTCTCTTCTTGATTTTCAATGATTTCCTATAGTAAATCATTTGTAATTAATTTACATTTTACATCCCTGAGCCGCGCTAGGAAGTTTTTCTCCCCGGAGTCGATCCTCCAGATATACAAATCCACAATTCGCCCTTGCATGGAGTATTGCTGCCATATATGGTCTGGTGCCCCTTCTGTTTGCCTCGGGGTTCTTGATAGGCTCCAGAGGCGGATATGGCTGGCCCTGCAATGCGTCTCGTCTACAGTCACTTTCTCACAGACGCGCCGTCGCCTCCCTCTGTTCTACAAATACTTTCATGGAAATTGCTCCGAGGAGCTGCATTCGCTGGTTCCCAGACGTCATGAGTTCCAGCGCCTTACGAGGCTGGCATCCCGCTCTCCCCCTTCATTGTCGAAACTCCTAAATGTAGCTGTCTCTTTTCTACTCTAATAGCTTCATGTCTCGCACCTCTCGCCTGTGGAACTCCCTTCCCTTCTCCTGTTTCCTTGTGAGCTATAATCTCCAGCTATTCAAGTGTAATGTCAATCGACATCTCCAGTTGCCTTGATCTATCCACTACCCTCATCCTTTCTTCTATCACTCCTATCTGATCTTGCTATAAATTTTATGTAGCCCCTTGCGTCCTAGTGGCTTCCCGCCTTGCTTGGGGTGAAATGCTTAAAAAAAAAATATAATAGCCCCCATCTCTCCAAAATATTTGCATTAATTCCTGACCACTGACAATCCCTTTCTTTCTGATTTTAGTTGCATTCCTGTAGTAAATCATTAATAATGAATTTACATTATACACCCTTGTGCAAATTAATTGAAACAAAACGAATACTTCCGTTATTATTTAATCCTTTTTCATATTTTTCCAATAAAACATGACCCAGTGCATATGTCAGTACTTCGTATGTCCATTCTACGAAGTCGTCCCTTGTAGATTGACCACAGATTGTCGATTGGATTTAAATCAGGAGAGTTTCAGGTACTTTGATTTGCTCACTGGTAAGGCTTGACAGTGTATTCGTGCAGCGTTTCAAATTTCGTACGCTTTCTTGGAGTAACGTCCATCGCAAATAATGGCCATAGGACACCTAATCGACAGTCAAGACAATAGTGCCTGGGCGTGATCAAAATCTGATGCAATCACGCAATATTTTTCATGCACCCCGAAAATATAATGAGAAAAGAGGGTTTGGAGAATCTGACACTCACTGGGCACAGTAAAAGCAGGAAATGCAGAGGCAAGCAGAGGGTAACGAATGTCAGACGAGGGACAAGGAGGCATGTTGAAAAACCACACCTTACTAAAAGCTACAAAGGATATGGAAATCGTGGCGAGCCGTGATCGACTACACCCAGAAGGATGCATAGCACATAGAAGAAGAATTGAAGAACCTTAATTTTTAACCAGCCATTGTATTCTGAAATATTACGCAATCTTTGCGAATAAAAATGTATGAATTCATTTTAAATACAGAAAGACAAACTATAAATAACACCTTGACATAGAAATGTTGGGGGGGGGGAGAAATAAAGAGTAAAAAATCGAATTTTAAAAGCACAATCACGCAAATTAGGATCGATAGCTTAAAAATTATCTAGAAGAATGGATGCTTTTATTATGAATATGCTTGCAACACAGAGAAGTAAAAAAAAAATAAACAACTTACGCAGCACATATTTTGTTTAACGCGTTACTTAAAACAATTATTTCGCTAGTTATATAAATGTAAAAAAAAAACTTAGTTGATAATAAAATAAAGAGGGGTTACTTAGAACGATTATTTCATTACTTATGCAAATGTGAAAAAACATTCTTAGTTGGCAATAATATAAGTGACAAGATAGCAACAAAAATGAACTGTTGATTATTTATAGCTAATCTGTTTAAATACTGCACTGGCTATAGTTTGCCTCACGTGGTAATAATTATAAGTGAAATGATGCACTAAAATAAGTAACCAAATAATCGTTTTAAGTTCTGAATTAATTAAATATAATTATCAAATCCTCCTAATAATTACTATCTATATATATATATATATATATATATATATATATATATATATATATATATATATATATATATACATAATATATTATTTTTAAATTTATTTGAATATAATTTTATATTTTAGTGTTTTGACGTCTCTAATATTTTTAACGGCCGACTTGAGTAAAACGACGTAAGTCGAGTTTTATTTTTCCATAAAATATTTAAGAAAAACCGACGTATATTCGAAAATGACTTAAGTCGAAACGACGTAAGTCGAAGTAGCACTGTAAGGTGGATTGTTTTACAGGTTCATTTAAAATATCATTTCCATTGTTTTTTACGCAATTCCGTAATTTCAGTCAAATTCCTATGAACATACACCCCGGACTGTATTAACTTTGCTGGCTTTGTCTCCGTGGGCTATGGTGCCATATTGTCTGTGCTTCGAGGCGAGATGAAAGAGAAGTTTATTTACTTTCTTCCGTTCACATCGAGTCGTGGTGTTCTTTTTGTCCGCATGCTGGGTAAATAATGCCTTCGTAGTAACAGATGACAGTTATCTCCTGTTAATTCTCTTAAGTTCTCAACTGTGACATGTATCCTTGAGGACACATGGCACAGTGGATAAAGGCGTTGGTTAGATCCCATGACAGGACCCAAAGAGTGTGAATTCAATACCCGGTTAAGGCAGTGGAGAACTTGGAGAGGGGAATTAACAGGAGATAACTGATAACTGACAACCATTAAAACATGGCACGTGGAACTAGAACAGTCTACTCCAGTGAGCGAAATAAAGGGTTCAGTTCGACAATCCAACCACCCGAAGAAGACCGGAGCGTACAACGACCGAAAGGTTATAATAAATATGGTGAGTAATGTAAATAGTGTACATAATACCTTATCTTAGAAATATAGACAGATAATAATATATTCCCCAATAAACCCAATAAAAAAATCAAAGCACTTATATACTATACTAAGTTTAACAGAAACATCTTCATCATACTCAATAACTCTTTTCCGTCAGCTACTGTTTTGGAAAAGACCAACATTGTATATCAGTTTAAATGTCCTTTAGGAGATTGTGTCTCTGACAAAAATGTAAGTATATATATTGCTTTGACGACCACAACATTATCAAGACGTTTTACAAGTTCTATTACGCAACATCTATAAACACATTCTTGTCCATCCTCACAAAACTTGTTGACAACACTAATAGACTACACCATGAAAATAAAAAAAATCTTCAAATTCTCGATGGCCTCTATATCAAAAGCAACCAACCAACATTCAACAAAATTTATTACGAGCATAGTAACAATGTTTTAAAATGCATTTCAATTGACTAAAAATTAAACATCATTTTTTAATTTATCATCTTTACTTATCCCCCTTGCATTGGGAACGCTTGTTTACAAAACATCGTAACTACAACCGTTAATTTTAAAATGATTTTGGCAGAAAGGGTTCGCGCGTGTTTGAAAAATCACCATCAAAACGATTAAAGTCACATATAAATATACTCTTTGGGCACTGTCACTGGATCTAACTAACGCCTTTATCCCCTCTGTGATGTGTCCTTGAGAGTGTGAGTTCAATACCCGGTTAAGGCAGTGGAGAACTTGGAGAGGAGAATTAACAGGACATCCATTAAAACATGGCACGTGGAACTAGAACAGTTTACTCCAGTGAGCGAAATAAAGGGTTCAGTTCGACATTTCAACCACCTGACCGAACAGCAGCCGAAACGTTGTAATAAATATAGCGACAAAGATGAAGACAATAGTCCGAATAATGTAAATAGTGTACATAATACCTCATCTCAGAAATATAGACAGATACTGAAAGGCCGAAACGTTGTAATAAATATGACGACGAAGATGAGGACAAAAGTCCGAATAATGTAAATAGTGAAAAAAACACATTTTTAAAAAATTTTCTTTATATAATTTCTTTGTTTTTCGCTTTATAAACTTCGCCATTTAACTAATATTTATTATTACTACGTTTCACTCATGGATACGTGGCCAAGTTCGCATTCTGATCATTAGACCCGGGTTCGAATCTCACCTTCGTCGACTTGTCAGAAAGATTTCCTGATGTTATCGGTCCAGCCTGAAAACCACGGGTTGATCAAAGCCTTGTGAGTGAAACTGGATAGGTGAGCCGTCGATAGCTGTGCTAGCAGGAAGTCACAAGTCATCATGGCCGAGGGTTTGAGCGTGTTGGCCTCGTTCAATTTGTTGATCACGATAGATAACACGCTCTTTCCCAGAAACAGTATAAACCACAGGTGGGATCTGTTAGTGTTGACCAAACAAAAAATTGCGACTGAGCAAGCGTCTACAATAGGGATTGGCTAGCCGCCGTAGTAGGCCAGTATCCTGGAATACGAGTGGTCAGCTAGACATTTTACTACTGATTCTCGTAAAATTAAATATTTCCATATAGTCTTACTGATTAAATTGTTAGATAACCAAGAAATTATAATGCGGATATAAAGTAGGGGATCGATTCAATATTACAATCACAATATAAACTGAACCCTCACTTTGTGTCCAAGGTAGTTTTGATACTTTTATATTCCAGAGAATGTAAATAAATCTAAAAGGGATGCCCGTGTAGCTTATCACTATTTGATTTATTGATTGATTTGATTTTGACGGCTTATCAACCCTTTGCCGGTTATTTAAAGGCAGAATATATTTTTAGATTGCAAGAAATTTTCTTTTGGGAAGATAATGATGATTTTGTGAAACAAGTCTTACTAACTCATACTTTTTTTGGTGTCTGTGTGTCGGGGGGATTCATATCTAATCAGAATTTGATAAACAAACAAGAAATTATAATGTGGATATAAAGTGGGGGAATGATTCTATATGACAATCACAATGTAAAATGAACCCTCACTTTGTGGCCACGGTGGTCTTAATACATTTATATTCCAGAGAATGTAAATAAATCTAAAAGGGATGCCCGTGTAGCTCACCTGTATTTGATTTATAGATTCGATTTTGACGACTTATCAGCCCTTTGCAGGTTAGTTAAAGCCAGAAACTGTTTTTAGATCGTAAGAATTTTTTTTTTTTGGAGGGGGGAGATATTTTAGTTATGCAAGTGTTACTAATTAACCCATAGAGGGGAAAGAGGTGGATTGATGCCTAAGCAGAATTTGATAAACAAAGAAGAAATTATAATGTGGATATAAAATGGGGGATCAACTCTATATTCCAATCAATATGTAAACTGTAAAATTTTGTGGCCATGGTAATTTCTATACATTTATATTCAAGAGACTATAAATAAATCTAAAAGACATGTCTCTGAAGCTAATCTCTATTTGACGTATTGATTGATTCAGTTTCTAAGGTTTGTCAACCCTTTGCAAGTTATGTTTATTTAAAGCCAGAAAATGCTGTTTATAATTTTTTTTTTATATAATAATGTTTTAGTGATTTTAGTGATTTAGTGTTTTAGTCTCATTAATTAACCCATAGATGGGGAAGAAGAGGTAGATCTATATATAATCAGAATTTGATAAACAAGAAATTATAATGCAGGTATAAAGTGGGGGACCAATTCTATATTACAGTCAATATAGAAAATGATCCCTCAATTTTTGGCCACGTTAGTTTTTATATATTTGCAATCCAGGGAATGTAAATAATTCTTTATATATATATTGTGTATATATATATATATATATATATATATATATTATAAATTAATTGATTTAAAATATGTTTTTTGAACACCGTTCTAACCATGTTTCAAAAAATAGATTCTAAAAGCCCTGAATTTAATTTTGCAATGAAATTAAAAGCATTAGTTCCATTTCATCCTCAAGTGAATTTTGGAGTATCTTTTTTAACAATTACTGGGTTTTAAAGACACAGCTAAAATCATTTCCATGGTTACAGAATATTCTACTTGAATTGGACAAGGATGTCTAGATTTTACGTCAGTATCATTGTATCAGTTATTATCAATACACTCTTTGTGTGTGCAGGTCTCCCCATTTATATATATATATATATATATATATATATATATATATATATATATATATATATATATATATATAATCGACTCTCCCGTCGCGTTCGACGTATGAGGGTCAGGCCGATAAGTCCCCAGGAAACCGACATCCCGACACCGGTATGAGATTTGTTTATAGTGGTGAAGGCCTTGTGCAGGACCAGCCACACTTTTTTGAGGGACGAATACAGAAACCTGGTGTTAATGCCACAAGGTTCCCAAACGACCCTCCGCAGGTTTTGAATTCAGAGTTGTCCTTCTCCTAGACCAGTTGCCATCCAAGGCTATAGAACCCAGTCTGTCCTGCTATTTTACTCATAGCTGGAGGGAGATGAAGAGGATACATACCTTTCCCAAGGGTATTAGCACGTACATGAATGCAGTGGATTCGACTGGAATTCGAACTCGGCTCTGCTAACCACTGCTCCACCGTGCCTCCTAATATATATATATATATATCCGTTCATGTATGTATCTCGGCTTCAGCCACTTTCTCACCGCCGGAAGGTTGCCTCTCGTTGTCTTTTCTATAAATGCTTTCATGGTAATTCTTCGCCATGGTACGTAGACTTTTTAATTTAATCGCTGTACTAGACTGGCACGAGGCCTCATCAATTTACAATTGAATTGGCTAGATGTAGCCGTAAAAAAATATGCTAACAGTTTCTTTTTCCGGTTGTCAAACTCCGTTCCGGCTTCATGCTTTCCAGTCAACTTGAATCTGCAAAAATTTAAATACAATGTCAATCGCTAACTACTGTCTACACTTCCCGCTCATTATTAATGTTTCTGTTCCTAATTCTTCCACATCCTGTGACTCATTGTGTCTTAGTGGCTTTATTGCCTTATATGGGGTGATACTGATTAAAAAGAAGAAAGATAGATAGATGCTTTTAAATGCAATCTCAATCTCTATCTACTGTCCTCTTTAATTATCCTTTCCTCTTCCTGCTCATTATTAATGTTTCTGTTCTTAATTCTTCCACATCCTGTAACTCCTTGTGTCTTAGTGGCTTTATTGCCTTATATGGGGTGATACTGATTAAAAGAAGAAAGACAGATAGATGCTTTTAAATGTAATGTCAATCTCTATCTACCGTCCTCCTAATTATCCTTTCCTCTTCCTGCTCATTATTAATGTTTCTGTTCCTAATTTTTTTCCACATCCTGTAACTCCTTGTGTCTTAGTGGCTTTATTGCCATACATGGGGTGATACTGATTAAAAGAAGAAAGATAGATAGATGCTTTTTAAATGTAATGTCAATCTCTATCTACCGTCCTCCTAATTATCCTTTCCTCTTCCTGCTCATTATTAATGTTTCTGTTCCTAATTCTTCCACATCCTGTGACTCATTGTGTCTTAGTGGCTTTATTGCCTTATATGGGGTGATACTGATTAAAAAGAAGAAAGATAGATAGATGCTTTTAAATGCAATCTCAATCTCTATCTACTGTCCTCTTAATTATCCTTTCCTCTTCCTGCTCATTATTAATGTTTCTGTTCTTAATTCTTCCACATCCTGTAACTCCTTGTGTCTTAGTGGCTTTATTGCCTTATATGGGGTGATACTGATTAAAAAGAAGAAAGACAGATAGATGCTTTTAAATGTAATGTCAATCTCTATCTACCGTCCTCCTAATTATCCTTTCCTCTTCCTGCTCATTATTAATGTTTCTGTTCCTAATTCTTCCACATCCTGTAACTCCTTGTGTCTTAGTGGCTTTATTGCCATACATGGGGTGATACTGATTAAAAAGAAGAAAGACAGATAGATGCTTTTAAATGTAATGTCAATCTCTATCTACCGTCCTCCTAATTATCCTTTCCTCTTCCTGCTCATTATTAATGTTTCTGTTTAATTCTTCCACATCCTGTGACTCATTGTGTCTTAGTGGCTTTATTGCCTTATATGGGTGATACTGATTAAAAAGAAGAAAGATAGATAGATGCTTTTAAATGCAATCTCAATCTCTATCTACTGTCCTCCTAATTATCCTTTCCTCTTCCTGCTCATTATTAATGTTTCTGTTCTTAATTCTTCCACATCCTGTAACTCCTTGTCTTAGTGGCTTTATTGCCTTATATGGGGTGATACTGATTAAAAAAAGAAGAAAGACAGATAGATGCTTTTAAATGTAATGTCAATCTCTATCTACCGTCCTCCTAATTATCCTTTCCTCTTCCTGCTCATTATTAATGTTTCTGTTCCTAATTCTTCCACATCCTGTAACTCCTTGTGTCTTAGTGGCTTTATTGCCATACATGGGGTGATACTGATTAAAAAGAAGAAAGATAAATAGAGGCTTTTAAATACAATTTCAATCTCTATCTACTGTCCTCCTAATTATCCTTTCCTCTTCCTGCTCATTATTAATGTTTCTCTTCCTAATTCTTCCACATCCTGTAACCTCTTATGTCTTAGCAGCTTTTCTGCTTTATGTGCGGTGTTAGATAGATAGATAGATAGATAGATAGATAGATAGATAGATAGATAATTTACAGCTGACATGGCTATGCTAAGTTTTTTTTTTTTTTGTACTTCTCGTTTGTGAAACTCCTTCCCAGCTCCATGCTTTTTAGCCAATTCTAATTGTCAAAAATTTAAATGCAATCGACTCTCCCTGGTTACTCTTTCGTCTTTTTGCTCATTACTAATGTTTTTGTTCCTCATTCTTCCTCAACCTGTAATCCCTTGTGTCTTAATGGCTTTACTGCTTTGCATGGGGTGATACTGATTTTTAAAAAAATGGCTGGCAGGACTGTTTCTCTTGGCCCGCGGACGACACTAATTGACTATACCATCCGTTAAAAAAATATTTTTAAAACAATTTTTGAGGCTTAGACTTCATTAAGTAAGGTTGCCTCTCTGTGTCTTTTCTATGTATATTTTTTCTCAGTTGTGAAGTATTCGTTCTAAAGTTCCTTTCTAGAGTATAGATACTATAATATGTGTCATTTAGTGCATTCAAAATGCCAAAAATATGGTGTCATCTAGAGATTTGTCAGATTCTGCAATAGTTGCTAATCTGGATTTTAAAAAAAAACTTTAAAATAAATTCACTTAAGAGACGACGACAGAGTGCTTTCGATAGCTTCTAAAAGCGTCAATGGGCATTAACAATTACAGTAATTCCGAGTGTTATCAAATCTATAATATGAAGAAATTTTAATCCTTTTTTTTCTGATTTGCGTCTAAAAATTTACTGATTTTCTTTTCGCTCTTTTTAGACTAATTTTTATTTTTTTTAGCTGATTAAATGAAGAAAAATATGTTCCCAATTTAAAATGCTTTATTCTACGATTGCAAAAAGAAAAAAAGCACAAATTTAAATTTCTATATATTGCGGAATCCGCCTAATTGGGACAAATGATTCTATTCCAATTGGGAATAGACCATAATTTAAACGACGGTGGGGATGAGGAATTCGTTCAGAGGCTTACTACTCAGCGTTGTGATAATTGATTCGGAAGCAGACTTTCTATCGGAGTCAAATCATCGCCTCCTCTTTGTCTGTTCACGCTACTAAAATTTTCTAGCGGTTTATTTTTCTTCCTCGTCTTCGCCAAAGTTTGTTGAAGCGATTTGAAACCCTCCGTGTATTGAGCTGTCTGTTCCGTAAAGAATAACGAAGATAGTTCATCTGTGAATAATTACTGTTTAATTTCCCCTTTACGATCCGAACTAGCGAAAGACCTCAACGCTGCATTAATGGTATTTTATTACAGCTTGGCTTGTCTCTTCCATTCTCTAAACAATTTGCATGTACACTCAATGCAAGGCACAAGAGCCACTCAAGGAAGAGGTTTGTGATATGAACATAAGAATAGCATTAATAGCTATGAGCTCGATGCGGTCCATCAGTTCACGTATCTTGGCTCCACTATCACTGACAATCTCTCCTAGACGCAGAGATTGACAAGAGAATCGGGAAAGCAGCCACAACACTTGCGGGCCTCAGAAAACGAGTGTGGACCTATCCCAAGCTGTCGGTGAAGACAAAGATGGCAGTGTACAACGCCTGCGTTATCAGTACACTGCTATATGGGAGCGAGACTTGGACCATGTATGCCAGGCAAGAAAGGCATCTGAACACCTTTCACAGGGGAAGCATTCGCTGCATCCTGGGAGTAACGTGGCAAGATAAGCTCCCCAACACTGAGATCATCTCTCGAGCAGGTTTGCCCAGCATTTACACACTGCTCAGCGCAGACTCCGTTGGTTGGACTATGTCCATTGCATGCCAGACGGCTGCATCCCTAAAGACCTCTTGTATGAAGAGCCGGCCGCTGAAAGGAGACCTGCCAGGCGGCCACATCGGCAGTACCGCTATATAGTAAGAAGTGATATGAAAGTTGTAGACATCAAAACAGAGTTCTGGGAGAGCCAGATCCGAATGGAGAGGAACCCTGACCAAACACCTTAACTCAGGGGAGGAGAAGCTGAGACAAGTCGCCATTGAAAGGGGGCCCGCAAAAAGCAACAGAGATGTCACTCTCGCATCGGCCTCTACAGCCACAGAGGTCGACGCTCCAGTCAAGCAGAAAACTTGGATGCTACCCATGGTCAACCCTGACCGACAGAGGCCTACAGCTCCAAGCAAGGCGATAGTACCCCTAAGACATAAGGAGATGCTAGGAGTGAAAGAGAATGAAGATTTTAGGACACGGAAACCAAATCCAAAATAGGAAACAATGGATAAGCCTCTACTCCTATTCAGATAGCTGCGGAGGAGTGTAAACCGGGCGATAAACAAACCTATCCACTCCTATTGAAGGAAAAGAATAAAATTAAAAGATAAATATTAAAAAAATAAATATTAAATATAATTTCAGAGTTTAAGCGTAAACGTCAGAATTATAGAGTTGAAGTAGGCTTTAGAAGGAACCGGAAACTCAATCTTAAACAGGAAACAAGGGATGAACCTCTACTCCTGTTCAAAATAGTAGGGATGGGAGGTGAACCGGTCGATACGCGAATCTATTGAAGGAAAAAAAGAATAAAAAATAAATACTAAATAAAATTTCAGTGTTTAGGCGGAAACGTTTGAAGTATAGAGTTAGTCGGCTTTACAATGAACTTGAAACCAGAGTGAAGATTATAAGGATAGGAGGGATGTATAACGATTGATCCTAGACTTGAAGAGGTTCAGACTGTAGTTTTCTAGGAAACATAAACCGGGTCTTCGGAAGAAGTTTTCTTACCAAAAGAATACGCACGAAATAAGATTGATTCAACCTTGTGGATGTGATAAAGCAGATCTTGGCCCTAAAGATTCGAGCTGGGGGGGGGGGGTGCTGGCCACTAAAGAATATATCTTGTATCGCCATTTACAATGTAAATAGCGATGTAGTAGCTAAAGTAGAGGCAACCAGGCCTCTGATTGGGAGATTGAAGATTTTGACCAGCGTGAAAGCACTTCTGAATTGACCGGGGTGATAGCACTTGTTAGGGTCCCAGATGTGGGCAAATACTGAAACTCCAAACAAATACAAAGAACTTTGAATTACAATTTCATAGTAAAATAACCAACAATACATCTTTGTAGAAAAATGACCAATGGTACAATTTTATAGCAGAATTACCAACAATACATTTTATAGTCACTGATATAATCGAGAGTGACTCGGACTGAGAAATCGGAGAGCCGAGTTCGAATTCCAGTCGGATCCATGATATTCACTTACGTGCTAACACCATTGGGAAAGGTATAAATCCTCATCTTCTCCTCACAGCTATGAGTAAATAACAGGACAGACTGGGTTCTATAGCCTTGGATAGCAACCGGTCAAAGAGAAGGAAAAACTCTGAATTCAAAACGTCCCTGAAGTGGGTTGGGCTCCGTCAGTCTATCTTGCCCAAGAAATTCCACTTCTACCGCGGCTGCAGTACACATAATGCTTCTATATTTAATTTATATTTCAAGAAAACATTCATAAAAAAAGTAAATTAATAAAATTATGGTGAATTCGGTCTTCCTTAAATATGCATCGAAAGTACATGCATATTTAAGGAAGACTTAATACAGTTTATAATTTAAAAAAAAAAATAAGGACCATAACAGTCATCAAGTGGTTGGTGGGTTAATGCATGTTTAAAATTTAGTTAGCGAAGGTATTTCGCCATTTTATATCATTAACTTTACTAAGTTACTTTTTGTATGAATGATTTGTTGTAATATATATATATATTTATATATTTATATATATATATATATATATATATATATATATATATATTAAATTAAATGCAATACAAATACAAATTATTACACAAAATAATGCAAAGGTTAATGATTTTAAATGTATGAGACATCCATCTGCAAACAATTCAAATAGTTTTAGATCCGTTATGAAATTGATCCTTGTTCATTAAATTTCTGCCGTAAAAAGCTTTTGTTCATACAGACATCTTCAGGTATATAATAGATGTTGTTCTGTTTTTTCTCTTAGTAATAAGAGGACATCGAAAATATATGTATTGTATCCGAAATGCTATTGAAAATGAAATTGGTTTCAAAATCAAACTGAGTTTGATTTTGAATTCTTTTTTTTAAAATGTTTCAAAACCAAATATGGTATCTCATTTTTACTAGTAAATTTTACTGAATGGCATGAACTATATTGTTATATTTTCAGATGTCGCACTTATTACCAAAAGATGGAAAAACAAGAAACAACATCTATTATATACCTGAAGATGTCTGTATGAACAGACGAAAGCTTGTGTAAAATAACATTGATCCGAAATTTTTTGAATATAAATACGGCAGAAATTTATATGAACAAGGATCAATATTCATAATAAAAACATTCAATCTAAGGTTTTTGTGTACTATTTGAATTGTTTGCGAGATGGATGTCTGCCATTTAAAATCATTAACCTTTGCATTAGTTTTGTGTGAATAATTCATGTATTTGTAAAATTGATTGCACGTTTATTGTAATTTAAATTTTTGATCCATGTGCGACTTTTGGTTAATAAGTGCGACATTACTGTAATTATTGAACAATATAGTTCATGCCACTTTTGACAGTAAAATTTACCAGTAAAATAATTTGTTCATTACCATATTTGGTATAAACGCAAACATTTTAAAAAAAGAAATTCAAAAATCAAACTCAGCGTTGCATTAGCGCGTTCAAAAAACCAATATCTCATTTTCAATAGCATTTTGGATACAATACACATATATTTTTGATGTCCTCTTATTACTAAGAGAAAAAAACAAGAACAACATCTATTATATACCTGAAGATGTCTGTATGAATAGACGAAAGCTTGTGTAAAATAACAACTAATACGGCAGAAATTTATATGAACAAGGATCAATTCATTCATAACGGATCTAAGGTTTTTGTGTACTATTTGAATTGTTTGCGAGATGGATGTCTCGCCATTTAAAATCATTAACCTTGCATTAGTTTTGTGTGAATAATTCATGTATATATATATATATATATATATATATATATATATATATATATATATATATTTCAATATAGTTCATGCCACTTTGACAGAAAATTTACCAGTAAAAAGAATTCTTTATCACTATATTTGTACAAGAACGCACAACTTTAAAATTTAAATTAAACTCAGCGTTGCGACTGCACGCCCAAAACAATAACACATTTTCATAGCATTTTTCGAATTACAATACATCCATTTTCGTTGTCCTCTTATTACTGAGAGTAAAAACAAGAAAAAAATCTATTCCATACCTGAGGATGTCTGTAGGAACAGACGAAAGCTTGTAAAAATAATAAGAACTTATGCAAGGATCTTTTCATGCATAAACAGGTTCGGGGTTTTTGTATTATTTGAATTGTTCGCGATGATGGATTTCTCACCAATTAGATCATTAACCTTTGTATTTGTTTTTTGTATGGATAATTCATGAATTTGTATATATATATATATATATATATATATATATATATATATATATATCGCAAGAGATTGACAGGGCTACACAAAAAAGCAAACGGAATTGACAAAGTTCTCAATAAGCATTAAGAAAAGGAAGAAAAAGTACCGAGTAAAATAATAGTAATCAAACAATATGTCTAAATAATAGTAAGCAAAATGTATGTATAAATAATAGGAATCATACAACATATATAAAAATAATAGCAAACAAACAATATATATAAATAATAGTAAGCAAAAAAATATATATAAATAACAGTAATCAAACAATATATATAAATAATAGAAATCAAACAATATGTATAAATAATAGTAAGTAAACTATATGTATAAATAATAGGATTCAAACAATATATATCAATAATAGCATGCAAACAATATATATAAATAACACTAATCAAACAATATATATATATAATAGTAATCAAAAATTATGTATAAATAATAGTAATCAAACGATATATATAAAAGCGGAAATCATTTATGATTCAACATAAAATAATATTAACAGAGATGTTAACATCTCCGTCGAACAAGAAACTGTCTCGTGTTATTTTATTCCTGTCAGTATTGTGATCTCTACTAATGGACATGACTGTGGAATACATTTACTTCTGAAAGCCGTATAGATGACCAAGGGTCAGTTCTATATGAACAGTTACTTCTGAAAAACTGTCAAAGAACTCCGGTGGACACCATAATCTATTCTGATCTTCAATGAAGATGACAAAAGGTCGCGTTCAAGAAAATATTGAGACGTTTCTTGTTCTTCGGCACGACAAAAGCTGCTCGCTTCATAAATAAAATAGTGCGGGTATGCCCATCAGCAAGTCGTCTTTTTCGTATTAAATAATGAAAAGCTAGATATGGAATCCAACTCAGAAGAATTGTATAATGTATCCTCTGACTCTCTTCCCGAGCCGCCGATATGAAACAAACGAAGCGTTATCTTAGCGTGAAGTGGGACTAATTTCGTTAAAATTCGATATGTCTTCCGTCTTTGACGTGACGTGGAATAATCCGTTCTTTTTGATTCGGTCATATCTTCTGGGTGATAAGAATCGATCCTTCGCTGTAGCTATCTCCTAGTCGCACTTCAAGAGGGGGCGCGCGTTTGGAGCATGAAACGCCCCCCCCAAAAAAAAACCACGACCTACTGTCGTATTTCGTATATCCTAATGGGCCGGCTGAGATAAGAAAATGAGGATAACAGACCTTGCAATTGTGGGCTTTTAAATTAATGGAAAACTAACGGGAAAAATTCCTAGACCAAATTGAATCTATTTTATTACCTGTCGTGGTAAGTCCTGTCTGATTGCCAGGTACACAAAAATTAACGGCAAAGCGCAGGGAATGTCTCCTTTTTTGCTATTTTTTACGTAATGGAGAACTAAACTCTTGGGAAGTGGTGAGTGTATTCACTAATAATATCTTTGCGAGACTTCGATGTATTTTAATGCTATAACTACACTATATATATATATATATATATATATATATATATATATATATATATATATATATTAAAAAGAAGAGAAGAGAGGTGCCGCAAACGTTTTTGGTTGAAATGTGTTTTTTTTAGAAAAAAATATTATGCTTTATTTTCCATAATTTTACTACACGGGTTTCTGGTCTCGTGACCGTCTTCAGGTAAAAGCGGAGATTTCAACATATTATTAAAAATAATTAATTTTTTCTTATGTTTTTCAATGTTAAATATTCTCATTACATTTTTGGAGTTGCAGTTTAAGTTATTTATTTATTGTGAATGTTTTTTGGGGGTTTTCAAAAGTGTTGGAGTTTCCTTCTATAATGATGTCACAAACCCCACATCTTTTTTGTTGCATTTTGTGACTCCCTGTATTGTGTGTTGGTTAAATTTTGATGAGGTTAATATGTGTTTTAGGTTTTGAGATTGGCGTTTGCTTTTAATTATTTTGGTTGATTTAGTATATTTTTCAGTTTATTATTCTTGCTAAGTAGGTCTAGATTTTTTGTAATTTCTGTGAATATTTCTGGATTGTTTTTATATCTATGCACTTATATACATGGTTTAATTAGTAGTTTTGTAGCACTATCAATCTATCTATCTATCTATATATATATATATATATATATATATATATATATATATGTGTGTGTGTGTGTGTGTGTGTGTGTGTGTAACTAAAAAGAAAGAACAGTAAGATATATAATCAGGTGTTCTTATAGATACTTTTATTTTTATAAAATAGTGCTCAATGTAAATTCACAGAGCATTAATATTATAAAGAACTGTGTAGTGAATACACCATATTTTAAATCAATTAATTTAATATTATATATATATATATATATATATATATATATATATATTGACACAAAACTACTAAATAAACGATGAGAGCTCATCTCAAAATGTAAACGCGAAAACTAATTCTTGCTGTGTTACTTAAAATTCAAAAAGTAAAAACAAAATAAAAATAAATAAGGGAAAAAAGTAAAATAAATTAATCCAAATAAATAAATTAATCCAAATATATAAAGTAAATAATAAAAAATTAACAAACCACTCCCGCCAAAATAACTGTTAGAATAAACTACCCACAATGCATTAGAGTAACCACAATGCACCACCGATCTATATATATAAAAACGCAACGCATGTGGCCTGATGATTGCGCTTAGCATGAAACAGTCTGTC
This sequence comes from Acanthosepion pharaonis, assembly GCA_903632075.3. Taxonomy (NCBI): domain Eukaryota; kingdom Metazoa; phylum Mollusca; class Cephalopoda; order Sepiida; family Sepiidae; genus Acanthosepion; species Acanthosepion pharaonis. The sequence continues at coordinate 2,814,897 of CAHIKZ030000818.1, forward strand.
GCCTCTGAGTGTTGAATTCGATGCTCACTTTTATATTTAGATACGCTCTATCTCTGATACTAAGCACTTTATCCCCAAAATATAGCATATTTTAAAACAATATT
>CAHIKZ030000818.1:2820000-2925000 GCA_903632075.3 Acanthosepion pharaonis
TATATATATATATATATATATATATATATATATATATATATTATGACCTGACGATTGCGTCTACCATGAAGCAGCCTGTCACCTCTAAGTGTTGACTTCAATGTTCACTTTTATATTTACACACGCTCTATCTCCGATATTGAGCAATTTATCCCATAAATATAGCACACCTTAAGACTATATATATATATATATATATATATATAGCTGGGGAGGAGAAGTGGATTCATACTTTTCCCAAAGGGTATTTGCGCGTAAGTGAAAATAAAGAACCCGACTAGAAATGAAACACGGCTCTCGCCGATTTCCAATTTCGAAACGTTATCCATTGTACCATCCGCCCATCTCAGCTTACAGCAGTTTCTATTCCCAGACGCTCACACATCTAGGTACTGACTAATCTCGACGATGTGCTAACTTCAGCGATTGGGTTTATTTTGCCCTAATGTCGTCGATATATATACTCTCAGCAAACGCCCTACATCTAAAAAAAATTATTATAAGCAAATGTTGTGTTTGCAGACTTAATGGCATCAACAGGCGACAAAAGATGATAGAAAAAGCCATTAAAATATATGTACCACAGTTTTTTTATTACAATATGGAAAGGTGCCACTTCAAAAACAAATCTTACTTGCTACTCAATGTCTTTATTTGATATTAAAATTTGCAAGTGTATTATTTATTTGCGGCTGGCTTCTTTCCACAGAGATTTTCCACCATTTTTATTTTACAAATGTCTCCAGATACGGATTTATTGCTATCATTCAGGTTTTGGATTCCCTCCAGGGATTGTTGATAGAATTCAGGTCTGGACTAAAAAAGAATTCTTTGACATGATGATTAATGAATTACTTCTTGAGAAAATTGGCTCTATGTTCCGGATCTATGTTTCACTAAAATACGCAAGCCTTCGATAAGGTCAGTTTTATTAAGCAGGCTCTTGGACATTATTCTTCATTATCTTGATATATTGTTTATTTTTCTTGGCACCATCCAAGAATAATTTGAATTAAGACATAAAAACTTGAAATTAAGTCTAGCACAATAGAAAACCTTCATATATATATATATATATATATATATATATATATATATGCTTTTTTCTGTTAAATTTAATTTACATATGTGTCTGTCTGATATATATATATATATATATATATATATATATATATATATATATTTCTTCATACAATGTGTGAAAGCACGTGTGATACCCTGCACCCATCAGCAGGTGGTTAAGACGGTTCTGCCAACCCTGGCGTCACTAGTAGCTTTTACCACCAACAAGGTATTGTTTTTTTTGTGTAAACGTGTCAGTCTCGTAAGAAAATTCTCAAAAAAAAGGAACTGACAAAATTCTCAATAATCAATAAGAAAAGGAAGAAAAAGAACCGGCTACAATAATAGTAATCAAACAATATATATATATATATATATATATATATATATATATATATATATATATATATAAGTGAAAGCGAAGACTTTATAAATCCATTTGTAATAAATTTTGTTTGAAAAGCTTTTTTTTCGGTTGTGACTGGATGAATTTAAAATTTATTTATTGTAGTAAAATAGTTTGATCTGAAGAAACGGGGTCTGATCTCGTGAAATAAATTATTACTATGGATTTCTAAAGTCTTCGCTTTCATCATTATTATATTTGCTCTGCTCTTATTGATCTCTCTTTGGATTTATATCCTCATTGGAATTATCCCTACTAATTATCAAATAATATATATCAATATATATATATATATATATATATATATATATATATATAAGTGAACATTGAAGTCAACACTCCGAGGCGACAGGTTGTTTCATGCTAGACGCAATCGTCAGGCCACGAATGTTAGATTTTTCCTCGATATATATGGTTCAGTGGTACATTGTGGGTAATCTATTCTGGAGGTTATTTTTGCGGGTTATTCTTTTCGTTTTTTTGATGTTTTATTAACGTAGTAAAAGATTTTGGGTGGGGGATTTGTTTAGGTCGTTTATTTAGTAATTTATTTTGGTCTGGGAAGGTAATCATAGCTATTTTTCCTCCGAGCAAAGTTTGCACATTTTTGATTGTTTGTTGTTAGCTGATGATCTTTTCCTTATTTTCCATGATAATTTTGGTGTGATTTGTGTTTTGTTTATAATTTCCCAGATATACTTGGAAAGCATTGTGCTGTTCGCGTATTTACTATTTATGAAAGATGTTTTGCGTGCATAGTTTCTTTGTTTCGAGGGTCCTTCACTTAATCCTATGTATACTTTTTCTTCATTATCTGGTGATTTTACCGTGGCTGAATGAATGTCCCGTAAACGGTAATTGCTTACAAAACAATGTAATATACCAAGCCTGAAACATGCCTGTTGACTCTGAGTGTTGACTTCAATGTTCACTTTTATATTTATATTTATATACGCCCTATCTCTGATAATGAGCACTTTATCCCATAAATATAGCAAACAATAAAACTATATTTGTTTATATATATATATATATATATATATATATATATATATATATTGTTTGATTTCTATTATTGTACCCGTTTCTTTAAACCAGTTATTCCTACACCAAAAACATGCAAAAAATTATTAGCACACACGACAGCCAAATACAAAAAATATCCCAAGACGGAAAAACAGCGAAAAACAAACCATCTTCTAACTTTAAAACCGGGACCAATTGCCCAGTAGGAGGTACTTGTAATTCGAAAAATGTGGTATATCAAGCTACCATTTTCCCGAAAGAAAGCATCAACGAGAAAAAAAAAACATACGTAGGGATATCTGCTGGAAATTGGAAACAGAGACTATACAGTCACCGACATTTCTTTTCCAATACTTACTTGACAAACAAAACTGATCTACCCAAGCATTATTGGAAGATTAAAGAGAGTGGTTTCACCCCACTAATCAAATGGGAAATCTATGTCGGTCTCAAGCCCCCCAACAACTTCCGGGACAGATGCGATCTGTATATACAAGAAAAAATTACAATAATTAAATACACAAAAGCTAACCAATTGGTAAATCAATGAAATGAACTGATTTCAAATGTAGGCATAAGAACAAATATAAAATCTCCTAAAAACGTTTATTTTTGGGGGATGAACATTTGAAGTGTTGGTTCGTTTATATGTGTAATAGCACATATGGGTGTATATTCATGTATATGTATGTATGTATGTATGTATGTATATGCGTAGATGCGAATGTGTGTTCATATTACGTATCACACAATTTTGTGTTTTTTGCGTGTTTCTTCATATGTAGTTGGATCTATGACTGACTTGCCGATGTATACCCACTGATATTTTAAAATAACATGTTTTGTATCATCATCCATACATCATCTTACTCATTTTTTAATTCAATTTTATTTTTACTTTTCTAAATTTATTTGTTTTATTTAGCTGTATTTAAAATCCCTTCAGTTATGTTTGATATTAATATAATTATTGTAATTTTTATTTATTATTTTTATTATGGACCCTTTTATTAGACTAACTACTTTGGAATTGGGTTGATTTATCTTGCCTAAAATAACGGGCCATGGCGGTCGATTTGCTGTATAAACCGAAGTACAAAGTTCCAAACTTTAAGGAAAAAATTCTTGGACGGGTTAATCTGTTAAGTCTTACTGCCTTCTTGACTTTCTTTTCCATAACCTCCTTCTATCTCATCTTTTTAAAAGAACCTGTCCATCCGTCACTTCTCAACTCCCCCCCCCACTTCTCTCATATCTTCTCTCTTGTTTTTCCTTCCCCATATGATCTAATATATCCGTCCGGTGTATAGTCTCCATTTACTAAGAGATTTCGATTTGAAGAGATGAATATTTTGGTATTCACGAAATAAAGCATAATTGAAATAAATATTTAAGGATTTTTTTCTTTATTATTATTATTATTATTGCTGAGATGTTGTGAGTTTCCCGCGTGACGGTGTATGAATCAAGACAAACACAGTTGTAGAGGAAAATACTGGTATATTCAATAAAGCAATTAACAATAGAGTGATTAGTAGAACGAAGGTTGGTTAGTACGAAACAATATCCAAAGTCTATAGTCCAACGGTATGTAACGGGTAACGTTATCTGGACTGCTGTCGCTGACGCTCTCTCTCTCACTCTCTCTGTCTCTCTCTAGAGCTGACTTATATAAGAGGGACCAGTCCATTTCTAGTTAGAAGGTGGGTGCGCCCCAACAATTATTATTATTATTATTATTATTATTATTTCCTTTGATTTCTGGTGTGTACTCATTTCTTTCCTCGTCCCGCCCAAAGACCTAAGGTTAGAAATGGCATCATGACATTTTCCACTGACCAATTAAAAAAAAAACACAAACATATTTTACATAGGTAAAGCCCTTCGTAAGGTGCGGGCTGTACTCGTGAAAACAATTTTCTGTATTTCTTTAAGGCATGGACTTCCAGGGATCCCTACAATGCGTCTACTGGAATCTTTTCCAACCAATCCGAGGGCTCCAACTACAACAGGGATTGTTGATGTTTCCATGTGATTTTTCTGATTTCTATTTCAAGGTCCTTGTATTTTGATATCTTTTTGAAGATCTTCAAAGATACATTGCAATCTGCAGGGACTGCCATATCAATAAGGATGTATTTTTTTGTTTACGGTCTCTAATAACAATGTCTGGGCGGTTAGCTTTGATTGATCTGTCAATGTGTATTGTGCAGTTACATAGAATTGTAACAGGCCCTATCTCCGTAACCGCGTCTGGGTGGTGTTCATACCAATTTCTTTCAATTTCCTTCCCGTAGAAGTTGCAGATTTTCCAGTGCAGATATTGGCTCACTCTGTCATGCCGGGTTTTATATTCAGTGGGTGCCAATATCGTACAACCTGATACAAGATGATCAATCGTTTCTTGATATTCATCACAGAATCTGTATTTTGGTCTAACACAATATTTTAATATATGTGCTTGATAATTCCTAGTTAGCAAGCATTGATCCTGTGCAGCAAGGATAAAACCTTCAGCTTTTAACCCTGCACTACGTAGCCACTGATGGGTTTGTCTACATCATCTTGCTTGGTACGGGCAGAGTATTGACCATGAAGCGGTTTATCTTGCCATTGTTTCTGTATCTGGTCGGTTGCGTTTGTCTTTGCTCACTTTTTTTAAATATTTTGCAGATTCAGTCGGTGTATTGGGCTTTACTTGTATTTCTGCACCATTATTATTATTATTATTATTCTCTGTAGTCTACATTGAGCTCTCCCTGGATTAATATCCGCCTTGGAATTATCCCTACCAGTCACAAACTGGGAATATTTATATTTACTGTTAAAATATATATATCTGTGTGTTTGCTTGTGTGAATTCCAACTTATGTATACACACACACACACATATATATATATATACCTATATATATATATATATATATATATATATATATATATATATATATATATATATATATATATATATATACGGATATGTTAACTTTATATATATGTATGTGCGTGAATCCCAACTTATATATATATATATATATATATATACATATATATATACATATATATATACTTGTGTGTGTGTCTGTTTGTCTCTCTGTGTGTGCGTGAATCCCAACTTATATGCATATATATATATATATATATATATATAAATATATATATATATTATATACCTTTACTATATATGTGTGTGTGAGAGAGTGAATGCGTGTAAGTGAGTAATATATATGTGTGTGTGAGCGTGTGCGTGAATCCCAACTGCCACTTTTACTATCTATATATATACATATATAGAGAGAGAGAGACATGCAATTATATATTATATATTTGTCTGCATCCTTCATATATGTATATATCCATTATATATGTTTGTGTGAATCTATATATATATATATATATATATATATATATATATATATATATATATATAGGTAAAGATAAGAACAGATTGAGTGTAATTCCACTGTCCGTGACATTTATTTTAAAAGAGGGCTCAATACAGAGTAGAGCTAAATATTATTTATTATCGGAGATTAAAACAAAAACATATTAAAAATCGCTACACAATAGCAATCGTGTTTCAACACTACAAATAAGTCTCTTCAGGCGATGGTAAATTACTGGTGTGTGAACGATTAATTTCAAAAGCAGAATACTACCTCGTTTTTGTTGTTTTTTTGTGGGGGCGGGAGAGAAAAAAAAGATAAAAAAAATAACAGAATTGAAATGAGGCTTGTGGGTTTGCCCTGATTCATCAATCAAATATAATGCCAACGCTAATCCAAAACAACTGAAAAAAATTATATAGTTTATACATGAAGTTGTCTATATAAAAAGCCTAGACAATTTCGTTTGAGACTGATAGTAATGATTGCATTCTTTCGTAAAATATTGAGATATATAACGTTCAACTTTCACATGAAGAGTAAAGTGGGTAGGAAAATATTAATTATCTATATGCTCAGACATCTTCCTTCATAGAATTTTGTAGTAGATAATTAAAAGGCTTCTTTAAGAAACTGATAAAAAAGAAAAAAAAACGAATTACAAATTCAAAACTACTTTGGTAAATTAATATTTTTTAAGCGTTTCACCCCCAAGCAAGGCGGGAAGCCACTAACACGCAAAGGGGTTACATAGAGTTGGAGTGAGAGCAAATACGAGTGATAGAGGAAAGGATGAAGAGAAGGATAGGGGATAGATCAGGGCATCTGGAGACGTCGATTGACATTACATTTGAATAGTTGGAGATTATAGCTATCAGGGAAACAGGAAAAGGGAAGTGAGTTCCACAGGCGAGAAGTGCGATACATGAAGCTATTGGAGTAGAAGAGGCGGCTACATTTAACAGTTTCGACAGTGAAAGAGTGAGATCCAGATGCCAGCCTAGTTGAACGCTTAAATTCATGAAGTCTGGGAACCAGCGAAAGCAGCTCATCGGGCAGTTACCATGAAAAGTATTTGTAAAAAAAGACAGGAGGTGACGGCATGTTTGTAAGAGAGCGACTGCAGACGAGATGCCAGATATATATATATATATATATATATATATATATATATATATATATATATATATTCCCGCTCTTTTATGAACATGAGGATCATGATTTTACTTTTTTTACGTTTGTGACTTCTGGAGAAATATATATATATATATATATATATATATATATATATATATATATATATATATATATACACACACACACATATATATATATATATATATATATATAATATAGATAACTAGACTCGTTTCGAAAAACCCTCGAATTTTGATTTGCTAATCAAATCAATCTCGAGGAAAAAAAAGGTTTTAAAAAAAAAAAGAGCTACAAACATGAACCTCTGCCGACAAAAAAATTGCACAGATGCAGGTCTGAAGCCCAAAGAAAAACTCCGATACGAGTAACAACTAACTAACAAAAAGAGCTCAATACAACCGTAGAGCAGACCTAGATACACCTAGTGAGCCAGACAAACTTACCTAGGTTTCACCTAAACGGATCGTCAGGGAAAGTATAATATCGTCATAATATATATATATATATATATATATATATATATATATATTATGAATACAGACAAAAAGAAAAATACTTGATTCCGACTCCTTGAGAGTAATATATGAAAAAAAAGAACTCCAGATTATTACTTTAAAATTTTATGTTTTCACATTTTAAAATTCATGATTTTTTTTTTTTTGGTGGGGGCCGTGGGAGTTCAATTTACCAATGAATTTACATAACAAAATGAAACTATCTCTTAACTTTTACGAATTTTGTTATTTGTTCTTGTTATCTAGATTACTGTTGTAGAACCGACTCCCAAGAGGATGCTTCCCTGATTATAATAATCTTAACCTCTTCGTCTAGGGTCAACCGTTATCTCCTACACATATCACCCTAAATTGTTCCTCTTACTCTGTCATCCTCTACCTTGAGTGGCTCTTGGGACTTGTAAATTGTGAACATCGTTGCAAATGATAAACCTTAGTGGGTTCAATTCAAAACATTTCAGAGAGGTTGCTATCTCAGAAAAAAAAAACATCCTAATTCTTCTATCTTTTTTTTTCAAAAGAGCTGTTTGACTTTTATATTTAAAATATTCTCTTTCCTTTCCTTCTCTTTTTTCAGACGGACAGCTGACGTCCGCTCTCTTGGTTATTCCGAACTGTTCGTCTTGTCCCGAGAGGATGTCCTTGCTGCCCTTAAGGACCAACCAGACGCCGAGGTATGTGTCATATGACATAGGAACGAATCGTCTTGGTAAATAGCAACTCTGGGAAAAAGATAAAGAACAAACGGGAAACGTTTATCAATCTAACACGGTTCACTTTTATTAAAGCTTCGTCAAGGATTGAAAGAAACAGAAAACGGATAGAATTCTGGTACTTCCAATTATTTGTGGTTCGATTCTCATTGGTCAGTTGTGTATCTAAAAGATTAGAACGTCTCCAACTAGATAGACACACAGACACAATTACGAATACACATCGCCATTAGACATACAAGAATCTTTACAAACTTACATGCATATAGAATTGTCTATAGTTTTAATGCACGCGATATATTAATGTCCAATGGGAATCGAACAGCACAAGCTCTGACGTAATTTTAATAAAAGTAAAACGTTTCCTATTTGTCCTTTATCTTATGATCCTGTCGAATTCCGATCCATATTTTATCTACATTTCATCTTTAATTATATATATATATATATATATATATATATATATATATATATATAAAACTATGGTATGTATTAGCATGTCATATATATATATATATATATATATATATATATATATATATATATATATACTCGACTCTCCGTCAAATTCGACGTATGAGGTCAAGCAGATCAGTTCTAGGAAACCGACAGCCCGACACCGGCACATGAGATTTGATTTATAGTGGTGAAGGCCTCGTGCAGGACCATCCACACTTTTGAAGGGACGAATACATAGAGACCTGGTGCACTGAGTGCCACAAGGTTCCCAAACGACCCTCCCGCAGGTTTTGAATTCAGAGTTGTCCTTCTCCTAGACCAGTTGCTATCAAGGCTATAGAACCCAGTCTGTCCTGCTATTTACCCATAGCTGGAAGGAGAAGAAGAGGATTCACACCTTTCTCAAGGGTATTAGTATGTAAATGAATGTAATGGATTCGACTGGAATTCGAACTCGGCTCTCCGATTCCTCAATCCAAGCCAATATATATATATATATGTAATTATTTATTTGAAAATTATAACATAAATATGTTATAAAATCACTACAAAAATAGCCGTTTTGTTTCAACACTTTTGGTGTCTTATCAAGTGATGGTGTTGAATATAGAATAAAGGTTTTAAAAGGTTCAAATTAATTAACCACCCCTCGCTAGGGGAAAACATAAGCTGGAATGACCAATCAAAATACAAGTATACGAGAATTCCAAAAACTTGACAAAGAAGTAAGGTTATAAAAACTATTAAATGCTTTAAATTTGGGTTTATACTAAAACAGAATTTATTCTAATTAATAAGTATTAAATTATACGATAAAATTTAAGATTAAAAAATTAAAAATTACCCATTTTAAAATCTAAATTTAATCTCTATTAAGTTTAAAATTATAAAATTACTGAGGGAAAAAGAAAAAATATATATGTTATTCTATTTATTTTGTTTTTATTGAAATTAAGTTGGAATAAACGTTAAGATCGAATGCTCTTAACTTCATGACAAAATGGATACATTTGAATTCTAAGCATAAGGCAGGGGAGGTAGGACATCTTGCAAAAGACAATACATACACAAACAGATTATAATACATAAGCACGCAGACATATTTAGATATATACGCACACAAAAAGTGACGAGACAGGAAATATCTCCACGACCCTTTACAAAAAACCCACATACATACACAATGAAAGGTGCATCCAAGTTACCATACACATAGACACCGATATACATTTACATAGACACTCCCATACAACAAGCAAGAAATATTCAAGATTGAAAGTGTTATTAAACGAATTCTACCTACTTATTAAAATATAACTTATACGGGCAAACATACGTAGATAAAAATGGTCTAATAGAACAGAGAAACAAACAATAGGGAAAGAAAGGGCATTAAAATAGATATATACGTATAAAAATAACACCATCTAATATATAAAAACGAAAATTCCAAACACAAATATATATAAAAATATATATTTCATATATATCTATATACGCCCTACTGTACATTAAGTGAAAGAAAATGAAAACTACCTACAGATATATGTGTACAAAGTACACACTTTCTTGACTACAGACAGAAACATAGAAAAACCTACCTACAGACAAAACTATACACACATATATACATATACATGCATACAGACATACTCATATATATCTACATATATACACACATACACATACGCATACCATATGCATATATACACATAGAGAAGCACGCATAAATATATCAACCACACAGCAACGTAAAAAAGTAAACAAACCAAATATAGATACATACATAGACATACATACATATACATACACACACACATACACACACACACACATATATATATATATACATGCATGTATACATATACATATATAAACTTAAACATACATATATACAAACACCTATACAAATACATGAATGTATATAAAAAATGGAGACTTAAACATACACATATATACACGCATACACATCCATAAATATATATATATATATACATAAATAGGTATACACATATATAAACCTCCACATATTCTAACAATATTATCATATTGACGATAAAGTGCAGTAAAATCCATAATAATTTTAAAATGTAACAAGACACATAGTATAGTATAGTATTCAAAGTATAGATGATACATTCCCAGACACTAAGATATACATACGAATAAATACCAACATACATTCACATATACAAATATAAAATCATACATAAATGCCCATTTCAACACATCCACATATATATATATATGTATATATACACACAAACACACAAACACAAACACATATACATATATTCATATACACACACATAAAAATACAACAATATATACATATACATGTATACACACATATATATACACACGCACCTGTAGATACAAAACAGAGTTTACATACCTACACGTACACATAAACAAGCTCACATATGATGGGTGTATACACACACACAACACACAAACACACACACACATATATATACATATATATATATATATATATATATATATATACATACATACCTATAATTACAAATATATATATATACGTCCATAAACATAAATACATACATACTCAACTATATACGTACATACATATACATAAACATATATACACATACATACATACACACAAATACATGTATCCATATATATATACATACATACATAGATTTTAGTTAGCATTGATGATACATTCCAAGACACTTAGATATACATACATATACATATACGAAGACATACGAACATATATCCACATATACATATATATAATCATGTATAAATACCCATAACAACATATCCACATATACACACATATAAATACGCACACATCCATGTATATATATATATATATATATATATACAAATACACATATATATATACATATACATATATGCACACATACACCCGCACCTGTAGACACAAACCAAAGTTTACATACCTATACATACGCACAAACAAACTCACATATGATAGGTGTCAACACACACACATACAAATACATATATATATATACATACATATACATACATACCTATAATTACAGTACAAATATATATGCACATACACATAAACACATGCACATTCAGCCATACACATACATATGCATACATACATATGCATGCATATAAACATATACATACACCTACACATATACATGTATCCCTACATACATACATAAACATATACATACATACAGAAGTACACGTAAATAGAAATATACATACACAACACATCTGGAAAATATATATATATATATATATATGCATATTTTACCCTCCTCTCCTTTTCTCCTCCTTTTTTCCTTTTCACCTTCTTTCTTTTTATAAAAAAAACCACTTACATATATATACATATACACATACATATATACATCCAGTAATACAAACACCCCCACACACACATACATACACACACATCTACAGTATACGTACACCAACACACACCCACATCAACAGGAGGACCATCAGGTAATAAAAGTAATAACCTATTAAATTTATAATGACATATCATTACCATTGAAAGTATTACATCCCCTATAATAAGTTAAATTTATAACGGTGTTTACAGTTAAGAGTTAGTTCATATCTTTGATTTAAGAGATGGATCTTATTTTTAAATATAATTATTTCAAATTTTTCGTTAAGACATCCTGATTAATTTCTATTTAACAGTAGTTGTTTTATTCTTTTCTTTTAGACTCCAAAAATATTTGGATAATGAAGTCTGGTACTTAAGTGGGTTAGTTTATGGGTTGGGGAAATGTTTCTTGATGAGGTTTAGAAATATATGACCTAATTTAGTTTTAGCCATTATATTGAAAGGGGGAGTAAACCAAAGGATCTTTCTAGATCTTCTTTTCTTATTATGGTTGTAATTAACCGGGTTTCTATATTGAATAGTGGTATCTTTGTATCGATTATTTTTAAGGACAGAATTGTAAAAATCACGATGTTTATTAAAAACATCTTTGTTAGAAGAGTTAGTACTAATCCTAACTCAAATAGAGGGGGGGTATGTCTTTGATAACCGAAGCGGGGTAGAATTTGGATGCACGTATATTGGGTTTGAATTAACCTTCACATATGGTTGGAAAGTGTTGCTAGTAAGGTCTAGAGTAGGTCCAGAAAATCTACTTGTTTAATGTTAGTTGTAACTATAGTCCTAAGGCCTAAATCCTTAAAATTTATCGTATAATTTAATACTTATTAGTTAGAATAAATTCTATTTTAGTATAACCCCAACTTTAAAGCATTAAATAGTTGTCAAGTTTTTTTAATTCTCGTATACTTGTATTTTGATTGGTCATTCCAGCTTATGTAATTTGCGAGGATTGATTAATTAATTTGAACCTTTTAAAACCCTTTATTTTACATTCAACATCATCACTTGATAAGACACCAGAGGTGTTGAAACAAAATGGCTATTTTTGTAGTGATTTTATAACATATTTATGTTATAATTTTCAAATAAATAATTGTATTTGCTCTACTCTGTATTGAGCACTCTTTTAAGAATAGTAATTGTTGGTCATTGGAATTTATTCCGTATACACCAATCCTATACTTGGGTATATATATATATATATATATATATATATATGCAGATTTGATCGTAAAACATAGAAAGTCCGTTATTTAAGTTTGTTTTTTCGGACCATTTTTTCTTCTTTCCCAAGAGAACTTGAAACAAAAGATGTGTGTGTGTGTGTGTGTGTGTGTGTGTGTGTGTGCGTGCGTGCGTGCGTGTGTGTGTGTGTGCGTGCGTGCGTGCGTGTGTGTGTGTGTGTGCGTGCGTGCGTGCGTGCGTGCGTGCGTGCGTGTGTGTGTTTTGTGCGTGCGTGTGTGTGTGTGCGTGTGTGTGTGTGTGTGTGTGCGTGCGTGCGTGCGTGTGTGTGTGTGTGCGTACGTGCGTGCGTGCGTGCGTGCGTGCGTGTGTGCGTGCGTGCGTGCGTGTGTGTGTGTGTGCGTGCGTGTGTGTGTGTGTGTGTGTGTGTGTGTGTGTGTGTGTGTGTGTAAAATATATAGAAAATAGGAAATAACTCTTTAGGTAAATAATCCAAAGTTTTTAGTATTTTTTAATTATTTTTAAAAAATTGTGCTCGATACAAAAGTACCAGCATAATTAATTCAAATAATTATATTGAATTTTTTCGGCTCTTGTTTTGAAAAATAAAGAACTCTTATGCAGTGTTGAATCATATTTTTTAAATAAAAATTAAATATATATATATATATATATATATATATATATATATATATAATTCACGGCTAAAACCGCCATTTAACTTACATAACTTACATGCCAATTACAAATTTTTATTCTCCGTATTCCATCAGTGAGAAGGAACAATTTTTCTTTTAGAACAGATTAGAAGCAAACCACTGGTCTGTGGAACAGACTCCCAAGAGGGTGTTTCCCTGATCGCTACAATTTAAGCTGTTAGCTTCCCCTCCTATACGCATAAAGTGCCTCTTAGAACATGAAAAAGATAACAACGAAGACCTTCCATTGCCTTTTCTCTTACAAATCCTAATTGTTTTATTGCCCCTTAAGCAGAAGGATACTTTCGCCACAAGTCCCAAAAGGTTTCAGTTAGTGAAACATGCAGAAGACAATGCTTAAACATCTGATAACATAAGGAAAATTGATTCCTTTTAATAATATGTTGAAAAAGCCATTCCTCGCCTGATGAAGGTCGCGAGACCAGAAACGCGTGTATTATTATTGATGCTTTTTATCCCAACCCTCTGGCCATATCCACTCTTCATTATTCCTATTTTTTTATTAAAAGTTTGATACCATTGTATTCAAGACAGAAAGAAGTCATAGAAAATAGAACGAAAATAGTAGAAAAGTTTGAAAGAAAGAAAATATGAAAGAAAAAAGAATATAAAGAAATGAAGAAAACGTTACGGTGATAGACAAGCAAATATAATGTTAAAAATTCTTGAAATGACCTAAAGTATTTTAAAATGATTAAAAAAGAAAAAAAAACTCCGTCGATAGGAAGAGCGAACTCTATTAAAATAAACTGAAAAAGAAAAACGAAAAGAAAGAAACAAGATAAAGAAAAAAAATTTATAAAATTGAACAAGACGAAGAAAGTGAAAATAAATCGAAATATTACATAAATAAACACAAAAAAACAGAATACCTGACATGATTAATAATGAAGAGAAAAAACTGAAACTAATATAGACAAATTTTCGAGAATTAGACAGCAAATTAGGGAATATTTAATAAATATAATAATGGTTTTATTTTATTTTAAAAAACTGAAACATAAAAGCATAAATACACAACCACATAAAAAAAAACATGGAGAATATAAACCTCCAGCTATGAACGCAAACGTTGCGGAAGGAAATGTCGGACGATTGAATTTGATCGAAATAATCGACCTAACTTTAATAGCGACACTTGAGAAGTTACTGGATGAATATAGCTATCATCACGGAGCCGCATTTACCGTATTCGGTTAGAAAACCTCTTTCAAACCCCATGCAATATTCAATTTTTGCATGGAAGTCATTTAAAACAAAAATTGAATGAAAAAGATCAGCCTGCATTATCCTATTAGAATCTTGGGCCGGATCTTTAGAAGGAAGAAGCGATTGGTTGAAAGTAGGTTTAGTCTTCTGCTCTTTTTGTTGATTAAGAAGTTTCAATTTCCGGAATTGTGCTGTGCAAAGAGGAAAGTCGGGAAAAATGGCTGACGGCAGAATGGATGTTAAAATCACGGGAAATAATAGAGGAACAATGGAAGAAGTTTAGATGGAGAATATGGAAATTGAAAATAATTAAGAACAATAGATAGATAGATAGATAGATAGATAGATAGATAGATAGGAACCGACTAGGATAGAGAGAGAGAGAGAGAGAGATATGAAGAGACTAGGATAGATAGATAGATAGATAGATAGATAGATAGATAGATAGATAGATAGATGAACAGACTAGGATAGATGAATGGATAGATAGATAGAGAAAGAGAGAGAGAGAGAGAAAGTAATGAACAGACTAGGATAGAGAGATAGAGAGAAAGATAGATATGAACGGATTAGGACAGATAGAGAGAGAGAGATGAACAGACTAGGATAGATAGATAGATAGATAGATAGATAGATAGATAGATAGATTAATATAGATAGATAGAGAGAGTGAGAGAAAGAAATGAACAGACTAAGATAGATAAGAACAGACTAGGATAGAGAGAAAGAGAGAGATAGAAAGATAGATATGAACAGAGAGAGAAAGAAAGAGAGAGATATGAACAAACTAGGATAGATAGATAGATAGATAGATAGATAGATAGATAGATAGATAGATAGATAGGGAAAGATGAACAGACTAGGATAGCTAGAGACATAGATGTTTAGGGCAAAAAATAATCCCTATTCGCAATGTAATTTTGAATGTATTAGAATTACTAGAATTTCATGCTTTTGTTGTCACTTTTTATTTTAAACTATAAACCATAAAGGGACTAGAAACCCCGAGGAAAAGTTATGAATTTACATCCACGTTTCCTATTCATTATCCTCTTTCAAAATGGACGCAAAATATTAAGCGATTCTCTTTCAAAATTTCTGTTCTTCTGAAAAGGTAAAAAGCTGTCATAGAATTTCTTCTTTTCAAACATTCACAAGAGGTTATTGAATGCTTATAGTAAGCTTGCGCTTGATGTAATCACAGTAAGGTGATGAGTTAACAGAGGTACTGGAAACTCTAGAAAGAAAGGAGAAAATGACCTTAGTGACAGGCTCCTCAATTGCAGGCTATCTGCTGCTGTGAATGAGAAAAATTCAGAACCGTCTGTTGCTCTCATTACAGCTCACAGAAGATTCAAAGCTGCAAGTCAGATAAAGCCTTCCTGCTAGTACCTGTATCTTAGTGGATTTCTCCTGGCGACTATGCAAAGTGGCTTACTAGAATGCTATATCGAGAACTGGGTTTGGAATCATGACTGTTTATTTTGATATGCTTGACGCCTCTGGTGTGCTTCTAGCATTAAATACAGGGAGAGTCAAACTAGTATCTGTCTATATTTCTGATATGAGGTATTATGTACACTATTTACATTATTCGGACTATTGTCCTCATCTTTGCCGCCATATTTAATACAACGTTTCGGCCCTTCAGTATCTGTCTATATTTCTGATATGAGGTATTATGTACACTATTTACATTATTCGGACTATTGTCCTCATCTTTGCCGCCATATTTATTACAACGTTTCGGCCCTTCAGTATCTGTCTATATTTCTGAGATGAGGTATTATGTACATTATTTACATTATTCGGACTATTGTCCTCATTTTTGCCGCCATATTTATTACAACGTTTCGGCCCTTCAGTATCTGTCTATATTTCTGAGATGAGGTATTATGCACACTATTTACATTATTCGGACTATTTTCGTCATCTTTGTCGTCATATTTATTACAACGTTTCGGCCGTTGTACACTACGGCCTTCTTCAGGAATTTTCTTTGGAATGTCCAACTGAACCCTTTATTTCGCTCACTGCGGTAGACTGTTCCACGTGCCATGATTAATGGATGTCATTTATCAGTTATCTCCTGTTAATTTCCCTCTAAAAGTTCTCCACTGCCTTAAGCGGGTATTGAACTCACACTATTTGGGTTCTGTCACTGGATCTAACTAACGCCTTTATCCACTGAGCCATGTGTCCTTGAGGATAGATAGATAGATAGATAGATAGATAGATAGGTGCATAAGTGAATGGATGGCACAATAAAGGTTGTAAAGGGTCAAACTTTACTTTGAGCAACAAAAGACAGGAAGTCATGGAGTGCTATGCTCGCCCACGTGCTAAAAGGACTTAGTATATACCGGTTGTAATAAAAAAAAATTGTCCAAATCACGTAACTGCAAACTTATCAAATTGTTAGATTAAGCTTTGAGCCGTTGTATATTAGAAATGATTAAAGATATCTTACTGGAATTCTCCGAAGTTTTTATAACACTATTGGACTCTACTTTGAGCAATAAGACTGTATAATTACTCTCAGACCTTAGCAGGAGTATCGTGATGAAATTGATCTTAAACGAAAATGACATGTTCATCATTAATTAATCATAGCTAAGGATCAGAAGCTCATGAAGAATTGGAATTTTGTTCAAATTATTTCAGGATCATTTTTCTACTTATTCAAGATGATTTTCATCCTCTCTAACCTTCTAACTTTCTGTCCTCGAGTAGCAAGGTGCTTCATACGTTTCACGTACGATTTCATTTTCAAATCTTATTTCACTGCTCCTTGGACTGTCATAACTGAAACTTCTTTATCACGTGCCAAACGTCTTATGAATTGAGTCGGATTTATTCTAATTGATCTTTCTAGCTCTAAATTGAAACGATGATCCCTCTTCCTGTTGTAACCGCTTGATCCAGGTCTCCTCCCTAATGTTCCTTCTTTTTTAAACTAATTCTCTTGATGCTTCTTGAACGGATTTTGAAGATGGAAGCCAGAGTATGAATGTTAGCACCATTACTGAAGGCCTGAATGATCTTTTTTCCTCTTACCATTGTTCATTTAAGAAGTGGGGCTGACACAAAACGATTTTCACCTGTTCTCTTTATATCTGAATAACGCAAAGGGTTTTTTTAGTGATTCTTACGATAAATGGCGTCAACATGGCTAAACGTCTTATCTGAAAACTTGATAAAAAGCAACTCAATTAGTTTAGTGTTTTATTTTTAGATATTGAACATTTTTGGGATAGACAATTTTGCTGTTACACCCGGTATTTTATGTCTGATGGAAAGTGCAGAGTCTCGTCCGGGGAAGTAGACAGATACCCGATCCCTCGTATACGGGATCTACGAGCAATTTTTGCCCGAGCCCACGAGCTCGGATTTCCCCACATTAAATTTGGCCTTGTGCCACATCCTACCTCGTGGGGAGGCAGGTAGATATCGTATTATACTCTCTATGCTGGCAGCGTGAGCTGTCAGTGTGGGAAGCTCTTACCGTGTCGAACTCTCTTCGGGCGGGCAGAGGAACCAGACGAGACTTTGACCTTCGGCAAGGTTCGGTTCGTGAGGGGAGGCAAGTAAATATCGTAATATGCTAAGTAGTGCACCATTAGCAGTGGTTTCCCTACTTCACGCCGCTGGAGAGTATTGTATTTTCTTGGTATTATAAAGGCTACCATTTCATTTCTTACCTCCGTTTTGGTTATTCCTCATTCAGTAACCCTTTCTAGGTTACAATAGATAGATAGATAGATAGATAGATAGATAGATAGATAGATAGTGTTATATACTGTACCTATGAATATGAATGCGTATGTCCCAATCCTCATAAATACTTTGGACACTATTGTAAGTGGGGGTAAAATGCTGTCTACGTAGTCCACTATTAGCAGTTGTTTACCTACTTCACGCCGCTGGCGAGTATTGTAATTTCTTGATGTTATAAAGATTGCCATTTCATTTCCAACCTCCGCTTTGGTTATTCCTCAATTAGTAACCCTTTCTAAGTTACAATAGAACCTAATCAGGATTATACAGCAGCAGTAAGACATCCCTAATATTTCACTAGTATCCCCGTTTATTCAAGTTGGCCTATGGATAACAACATTGCCTAAATGTCCTGGTCTCATTTGACGAACAGCCTCCCAATGCTCACCGAATACAAGACCTAAGAGTCACTCAAAGTAAAGCGAGGATTGATCACTAGACTTAAAGAGGTTACAATTGTAGTGATCAGGAATCTCTTTCACAAATTTCTGGGGAAAAAAAACAATGGAAGTTCCTCCTTACAAATGGAATACGATAGGAATGTCGACTCAATGTACGAGCTATAAAGCAGTGCTTCTCAAACTATCTGATATGGGGGACTGGCATGTGTCACGTATCTGTAATATTTCAGGGTAATATTAACTTATACCGGAAACTATATATATAATGAATATAATAAAAGTTGATTATTTTTTTTATCTTCCATTTATTTTGCAAAAAATAATTCAATATCAAAACATATAAAAAGTAATAAAAATATAAGCAGTTTATTAAGACAAAAACAAAAATTATATTAGGTTGGTGCAAAAATAATGACGTAATAATGTCGTTTTTGACGTTAAAATACGTCAAAAACGACATTACGTCATTATTTTGCACCAACCTAATATAACCTTAATCTTTACAAATGATTCCTTAACATGGCCTGGACACTGGCCGCGTACCGGTAGCTGATGGTTCGCGGACCGGCATCGGTCCGCGATCCGCCATTTTGAGTAGCACTGATATACAAAATACATGAAAATCTTTTTCTCACTATCTCAACCTCTGATGAAAAATGAAACATTAGAATGATAAAAGTTTCCTGTTTTTTCTTTATCTATCACATCCTTTCTTCATATCTATCTATCTATCTATCTATCTATCTATCTATCTATCTTAGTCTGTTCACATCTATCTATCTTATCCTTTCTTCATATCTATTTATTTTAGTCTTCATATCCATCTATCTATCTATCTCAATCTCTGTTCATATCTATCTATTTCATCCTTTCTTCATATCTATCTATCTATCTATCTATCTTGATGTCTATTCATATCTATCTATCTATCTATCTTGATGTCTATTCATATCTATCTATCTATCTATCTATCTATCACATCTTTTCTTCATATCTATCTATCTTAGTCTGTTCACATCTATCTTATCTTTTCTTCATATCTATCTATTTTAGTCTTCATATCTATCTATCTATCTATCTATCTATCTATCTATCTATCTATCTATCTATCTCAATCTCTGTTCACATCTATCTACCTATTTCATCCTTTCTTCATACCTATCTATCTATCTATCTATCCGAAAGGAATGTCGCTTCATTGTACGTGCCATAGAGGGTCCTAGCTGTGAAGGTCTGAACTGATGAAACTAAGAATTGTCGCACGTCTAAACATTTTCTATGGAAATAGCGATATAGTATCAGGAGGCTTGCGACATTTCGTTTGTGGGAAAGGGGTTGTGGAATGGAAAATAATTCATCACCCACAGGGCCACGAAAACGCTTTCAAGTCCGGAAAGAGAGGATCATGTATCTTCAGTCCTGATATTTCAGTAACACTGCATTTTTGGTTAGTGTTGAGTTTCGTAAAGTTATAGCATGGCAGAAGGTGTTAGGTAGAAGAAACCTACCATTTTCCTACGTCTTTGGCGATAGGGCGTATATACAAGTTCCACTTAAAGTCTGCTGCCAACTCGAGTACCATATTATGTAACCGCCGAATTCTTGTGCATTTTTTTTTATTAACAAATCATCGCATTAAACAACGGTGGATCAAGGAGATCGATCCAGCATTTAACATGCCGATCCATTGGATCAAGGAGTGGATCACGATGGATCGAGGAGATCTAGGCAAGGATCCTTAATCCAATAGCGATGGATCAAGGAGATCAAAGGATCTTGATCCAGCATTGCGGTGCATCAAGGAGATCTAGGCAAAGGATCCTTGATCCACTATTAAGATGGATCAAGGAGATCTAGGCAAGGATCCTTGATCCACCATTACGATGGATCGAGGAGATCTAGGCAAGGATCCTTGATCCAATATTACGATGGATCAAGGAGATCTAGGCAAGGATCCTTGATCCAGCATTACGGTGCATCAAGGAGATCTAGGCAAAGGATCCTTGATCCACTATTAAGATGGATCAAGGAGATCTAGGCAAGGATCCTTGATCCACCATTACGATGGATCGAGGAGAAGCAGGGATCCTTGATCCTACGATGGCAAGGAGATCTAGGTGCGATCCTTGATCCAGCATTACGGTGCATCAAGGAGATCTAGGCAAAGGATCCTTGATCCACTATTAAGATGGATCAAGGAGATCTAGGCAAGGATCCTTGATCACCATTACGATGGATCAGGAGATCTAGGAGATCCTTAATCCAATATTACGATGGATCAAGGAGATCTAGGCAAGGATTGATCCGGCATTACGGCATCAAGGACATCTAGGCAAAGGACCCTTGATCCACTATTAAGATGGATCAAGGAGATCTAGGCAAGGATCCTTGATATACTATTACGATGGATCGAGGAGATCTAGGCAGGATCCTTGATCCAATATTACGATGGATCAAGGAGATCTGAGCAGGATCCTTGATCCAGCATTACGGTGCATCAAGGAGATCTAGGCAAAGGACCCTTGATCCACTATTAAGATGGATCAAGGAGATCTAGGCAAGGATCCTTGATCCACCATTACGATGGATCGAGGAGATCTAGGCAAGGATCCTTGATCCAATATTACGATGGATCAAGGATTGGGCAAGGATCCTGATTCAGCATTGGATCAAGGAGATCTAGGCAAAGGACCCTTGATCCACTATAAAGATGGATCAAGGAGATCTAGGTAGGATCCTTGATCCACCATTACGATGGATCGAGGAGATCTAGGCAAGGATCCTTGATCCAGCATTACGATGGATGATCTAGGCAAGGATCCTTGATCCAGCATTACGGTCATCGCGGAGATCTAGACAAAGGATCATTGATCCAGCATTACGATGGATCAAGGAAATCTGGCAAGAATCTTTGATCCAACATTACGGTGGATCGAGATCTAGGCAAGAGATTTCTGCTTCAAAAGAGGGCTTTGCAGTTAAGATTGTAGGATACGTGTGTGTGTCTCCAATGGAAGTATTTGAAGCGGACTAAGGCGCTCTTACGATAGGTAGTTTAGCATGAATTTATTTTAATATTTCGATTAATCCCGAAGAGTTCTCGTAGGGATGATTCAAGATAAAAGCAGATTTGAAAAATAGGGATCACTCGCTATTCTTTGCGGCTCATTCAACCAAAAAAAAGCAGATATTTACCAAGATTAGCTTTGTCTCGAATAAATGGATAATCAAATGATATTTTTTTAGTTTAAGTTTTAATCTTTTTAAGTTACTCCAGCGAATTTGACAATTTTTTTCCTCTTTTCCTATCAAGGGTTTATCTTCATATCTATCTATCTTTCTCAGTCTGTTCATATCATCTATCTATCTATCTATCTATCTATCTATCCCCGTCTGAATAGTATAGATCTTGTTCTGTATGTTCATATCTATCTATCTATCTATCTATCTATCTATCTATCTATCTATCTATCTCCATTTGAACAGTATGTATATATGTATCTATCTATCTATCTCTAACAACTCAGTCTGGACAGTATATATCTATCTGTCAATTTTCGTTTGAACAGTATCTATCTATCTATCTATCTATCTATCTATCTGTTTGTCTCCATCTAGACAGTATCAATCTATCTGTCAATTTTCCTTAGAACAGTAGCTATCTATCTATCTATCTATCTATCTATCTATCTCCATTTAACGAGGATATATCTGTCTGTCTGCAAGGTGTCCATAAATTTCGTTATTTGTATTTCCGATAGAAATGATCTGTAAAAAATGTTATAAAGTTTAATGTGCCTAGTTTTAAGTATAGCTAATGTGATTTCAGGCATTACTGTAAATCAGCTGGCAAATGTTTTCCGTGAACTGCAAAATCGTATTACCCTTTGCATTGCTAATGATGGAGGACATGTGGCAACTTAAATAAAATTTCAATAAAACCTTAAAAACATATAGATTTACTTCTTTCTAATCCTTTTTACAAATTATTTCTATCGCAAATGCAAATAAAGTTATAAATTTTTTAAAGTGCACACGAACTTTATAGACACCCTGTATATTTCAATTAGAAAAGTATCTATCTATCTATCTTTCTATCTATCTATCTATCTACCTCCGTTTGAACATTATCTATGTATCTATGTCTCGATTTACCAAATTCAGACCGTTTTGATCTCACTGTATTCATATGTAACCTTTTGCATTTTAGTGGCTTTATTGCCTTGCTTGGGTTGAAATTATTTTTTTTAAATTAAATCTCTTTTTATGGGCCACGTTCTTTACATCATCCTGCATCTTTGTTTCTCATTCAGTTCATCATATCTATCTATCTGTCTACATATATATATATATATATGTGTGTGTGTGAGAGAGAGAGAGAGAGAGAGAGAGAGAGTACAACAGCAGTGGTATTTTTTTAAATAAGATGGTTTACCAGACGACACCTTGATATATAATCGACCGAAATATTACCTTTCTTTTTCTTCTTTATAAATGAATGATTTTTTTTTTAAATAAACTAAAATAAGCGTAAGAATTCATATAATGTTTGAATTGGATGTTTTTAAGCTCTACAGAATGATTTAAACGATGAGAAAACTTCATTGTAATGTTTATTGTTCACTTTTTGACCCCTCAGGCTATCCTCGTTCGCTATGCGCAAGAGAGACTAAGAGATTTAAGGGAATATCGAGCCAGCGCCTCTGTATCTCCAGTCATAAGTTCTAACAAGGGCCGATGGATGAGGTAGGAATTTTAATAATGCAGGGTATAAATAACTGCTTTTTGTTTTCCTTTTTGTCCCAATTTAACCTTTGGCTTTTGACCCACCCTCCTTTTCAATTTCCATTCGGCATTGGGAGAGCGGCTTTTGCTTACTAACACCGACAGCTCCAAGCTTCATTTCCCTAATCCAGCCAATTTGACAAATGTATCCTCTCTTCCTATCACAGGCTTTTTCTTTCTCCATATCTATCTATCTATCTATCTATCTATCTATCTATCTATCTATCTATCTATCTATCTCAGTCTGTTTATATCTGTCTATCCATCGATCTATCTATTTATCTCGGTCTGAACAGTATAGATCTCGTTCAGTATGTTAATATCCCATCTATCTATCTATCTATATATATATATATATATATATATATATATATATATATATATATATATATAGTATATCAGTCTGTTGATATCTATCTATCTGTCTATCTCTTTCCGTTTGGACAGTATCTATCATCTATCTATCCATCTATCTATTTATCTATCGATCGACCGATTTCAGTCTGAACAGTGTAGATCTCGTTTAGTATGTTAATATCTATCTACCTATGATTATATATATATATATATATATATATATATATATTGTATATCACTCTGTTCATGTCTATATATCTATCTATCTATCTATCTCTTTTCGTTTGAACAGTATGTACAAATCTATCTATCTATCTATTTGTTTAACTAACAAACGAAAGAACTCCATTTGAACAGTATCTATCTATCTATCTATCTATCTATCTACCTACCTACCTACCTACCTACCTACCTATCTATCTCTCTTTCTCTCTCTATTTCCGCTTAAACAGTATATACCTAACTGTCTGCATATATATTTCAGTTTGAACCGTATCTATCTATCTATCTATCTATCTATCTATCTAATTCCATCTGAACATTATCTATCTATCTATGTCCCGATTTACCAATTCCAGACTGTTTCTTGATCTCACTGTATTCATAACTGTTCATACGTCGCCCCTTGCATTTTAGTGGCTTTATTGCCTTGCTTGGATTGAATTTTTTTAAAATTAAATCTCTTTTTATGGTCTATGTTCTTTTTATCAGCCTGCATCTATGTTTCTCATTCAATTCATTATATCTCTCTATCTTTCTATCGCTCTATCTATCTCTCTCTCTCTCTCTCTCTCTATATATATATATATATATATATATATATATATATATATATATATATATATATATATGTATATATATACACATACACATATATATATATATATATATATTTATATATATATATATAAAGTGAACGTTTAAGTCAACACTCAGAGGCGACAGGCTGTTTCATGATGGACACACTCAGGGCGGCCTGACAATTGCATCAGCACGAAACAGCCTGTCGCCTCTGAGTGTTGACTTCAATGTTTACTTTTTATATTTACAGACGCTCTATCTCTGATATTGAGCACTTTATCCCATAAATATAGCACACCTTAAAACTATATTTCTTCACACACACACACACACACACATATATATATATATATATATGTATGCATGCATGTGTGTGTGTGCGTGTGTGTATGTGGCAGAATAAGTAACAAATTGGAAAGGTTTATAACTTTTAATTATGGCTCATTAGAAATAAAATATGGAAGACAATGTTCTGATATTTTCTCAATTTTGTGCCGTTTGTTTTTCATCGGTTAAATAAACCTCATGAAAATCATGATTCTAGCTGGACTATGCGGAAATTGGTTGAATTACACACGAACGCTACTAGACAAGACAAATACACGTGTGGTCTATTTAACGAGTGAAAAACAAACATACAACTAAAAAATACCGAAACATACTTTTCAAAATGCATTCCTGATGAAGACTTAAATAGAGTCGAAACGTTAAATTTCTAAACATTTCCTTTTATAAACTAATCCCTATTTGATCCCAATTCATATATATATATATATATATATATATATAAAAGTGAATATTGAAGTCAACACTCAGAGGTGACAGGCTGTTTCATGCTAGACGCAATCGTCGATATATATATATATATATATATATATATATATATATATATATATATATATTATAAGTTATTACATACGAAAAAAAAGTAATCACTACAAATTTGTTTCTATGCGTAATATGAGCACCTGATCAAGTGGTGAACAAAGATGGTTATGAACGATTTTATTCAAAAAATGTTTTCTAATATATATATATATATATATATATATATATATATATATATATATATATATATATATAAGCCTCAAACACTAATATTCTATGGTTATAATTTATTTCATTGTAATCGTAATCACGATCCAAATCAGCAGACCTACAAACTTGCTCCGTCCTGGACATTGAGCTTTACCTGGATTCTATCCTCTTGGAAGAAAAATATATATATATGTATATATATATATATGGGCCACTGATATTATCAATATATATATATCGAGCACTGTTTTAAATCAACTAATATGGAACGTGTAAACATGGGTTATTCACTCAAAACATACCTATACCTGACCGTCACTCATACGAGTTTGCTAAGGGTTTGTCTGACTCACTAGGTTTATCTTGGTCTGTTCTACGGTTGTATTGAGCTCTTTTGTTAGTTAGTTGTTTACTCGAGTCTGGGTTTTTTCTTTGGGCTTTAAACCTGTATCTGTGCGATTTTTTTCGACATACTTTCATGTTTCTAGCTCATTCTTTTTTTAAAACCTTTTTTTCTTGCGAGATTGATTTGATTATTGGCAAATCAAAAATTCGAAGGTTTTTCGAGACAGTATAGTTATCTATCTATCTATATATATATATATATATATATATATATATATATAGATAGATAGATAGATAGATAGATAGATAGATAGTAATTAGTAGGAGGATTTGATAATTATATTTAATTAATTCATCGATGAATTAATTAAATATAATTCAAATCCTACTAATTATCTATCTGTGTATATCATCGCTTGAACCGGCTTCTAATGCTCCAGTTGGTAGCGGCTTGGTGAGAGTAGTCGTGGCTCCAGGGGGCACAGTCCTATGGTTACAGAGAACTCAGTTGAGTTCCGCCACGGAATATGTAAGCGAGCGGCGCTAATTTGAGTCTGATTTGGAATCTCTTCGTCACTGAGGCCCATTTGGGACAGTTGGTATGATGTTTGCTTGACAACCCAACTGTCAGGGTTTCAATTCTCAGTAGTGAATGCGCACTGCTAATGAGTCCCAAATATAAGACGAAACGGACCTCCAGTGCTTTCTGCATTCTGTTGAGGTTTCTATCAGACTCGATGAATTAATTAAATATATATATATGTATATATATTCATGTAAAATGAGAATGAATAGAGCCTAATTCCGACGTTCGTAACGTTTAATTTGAATGACGGCTCAAAACAAAAGTAGACCAATATGCTTTATGTTAGGATATTACATGAAAAACATGTTTTTAAAAAAAACGCTACACAAACGCAATCATGTTTCGAGGCGTCATTAGTTTATTTACGCCTGATGAGATATGTTAATAAGCATCGAAACCTGATTGCATTTGTGTAGCGTTTTTTGTAGGTGTAGGTCTCTTTCAATATCTTTTTTTATCTATCAATCAATCTCATTCTGTTCATATCCGCCTGTCTACCTATCTGTCTTTCTATCAATCTTTTTATCTGTTTATCTCTTCATATCTATCTCTCTATATATTTATCTATCTACGCCAATCTCTCATTCCTATCTATCCATCTATCTATCTGGGTTTTTCTCGCTCTATCTATCTATCCATCTAACTACGCCTATTCATCTCACTCTCTCTTCTTATCCCTCCCTCCTTCCCTATCTATCTGAGTCTGTTCCTATCTGTCAGTCGCTCTATCTGTCGGTGTCACTCGGTTCGTTTCTACCGCTTGAGCTACGACACTTCTCCTATTAGTCATTCCTGAATATTAATAACATAATCTCTCTCTCCAACTTCCAAAGGATTGTGAACGAGACCCGAACACACCACCAACATCAACTACAAACTTCACCCAAGCAAGCAACCCACAAATCCATTACTGAACGTATCCATAAAACACGACCGTTAACCAACCCGCGCTATATCTCAAGGTAGGATGACGGCTGCAATCGCATTTTTATAGTCCCTTTTCTAAATTCAAAATATTTTTAAAATGCCTAAACACATGAAAAAAATGCCTAAACACATGAAATTAATGACCAAACACATGAAAGAAATGCCTAAACAAATGAATTTAATGCCTAAACACCTAAAAGAAATGCCTAAACACATGAAAGAAATACCTAAACACATGAATTTAATTTCTAAACACATGAAAGAAATATCTAAACACATGAAATTAATATCTAAACCCATGAAAAAAATACCTAAGTTTTTTATGGAATACCTAAACACGTTAAAGAAATACATCAACACATGAAATTAATGATTAAACACCTGATAGAAATGCTTAAACGCATGAAATTAATGTCTGAACACATGAAAGAAATACCTAACTGCATGAAAAGAAATACCTAAACACGTGAAAGTAATACCTAAACACATGAATGAAATGCCTAAACAAATGAAAGGAATATTTAAACACATGCAAGAAACACCTAAACACATAAAAATACCAAAACAAGTGAAAACAATACCTAAACACATGAAAGAAATATCTAAACACTGGAAAGTAATACGTAAACACATGAAAAGAATTAGAATTAAGAAATGACAACATATAATCTAGGAAGGGCCAAGATATTTATTTTATATTTTTTAAGATAATATTTGTAATATTTTCTCTGTGAAAAAACACTGGATAATAGAGCCATATAGATTTCCAAGTATTGAAAACATTTAAGGTATTGAAGACATTTATATATCTCTTCTGGCATTTGTTGCATTGCAGCTCCAGACCAGAGACCAGATTCGTTGACAGGGTGAAGATTACTCTTCGACCAGATCGTTACCTACAAGTGACGAACAAAACAATTTTCTAGCAGTAAACCAGATTTTATTCGTAGACTTTATTCATATAAGCGAGCAAAGGCGAATTGAGACATAAGTGAGGGGGGTGCACAGTCAGCGGCTGTCGGACGTGTTTCTGCGAGGCCCGCGTCTTTCATTCTGTCCTGCATTTATGCAGTATCGTCAGCCTTATAGACAACAGGCTTCTTTGTCCTGTCATCTTCGTCCGAAACAATAATTAATCTTACTTTCGTTAGTTCTCCTCACTCTGTTCCTTTTGTGCTTTTAAGTCGACTTCAATTACTGATATCCGTCGGACGAAAGTAAGTGTTCCGTGTCGAGTTGTCTTAAATTTAATTCAAATTCTACACATTGAAAGCATTTATATGGTTCTAATGGTATTCAAAACTTTTATATAGTTCTGGCATTGAAAACCTTTATATATCTCATATAGCATTGAAGGTATTTATATAGTCATACTGCTACACATTAAAAACATTTATATGGTTCTCCTGGTATTCAAAACATTTACATAGTTCTGGCATTGAAGACATTTTATATATCTCATATAGCATTGAAAGTATTTATATATAGCACATTCAAACATTTATATAGGTTCACATTAAAAAAACATTTATATGGCTCATTGAAGACATTTATATATCTCATATAGCCTTGGTATTTATATAGTCATATTCTGCAAACATTTATATAGTTCATTTGGCATAGTTTGAAGACATTTATATATCTCATATAGCATTGAAGGTATTTATATAGTCATAACTGCTGCACATTAAAAAAAACATTTATATGGTTCTCCTGGTATTCAAAACATTTACATAGTTCTGGCATTGAAGACCTTTATATATCTCATATAGCCTTGAAGGTATTTATATAGTCATACTGCTGCACATTAAAAACATTTATATGGCTCACCTGGTATTCAAAACATTTACATAGTTCTGGCATTGAAGACCTTTATATATCTCATATAGCATTGAAGGTATTTATATAGTCATACTGCTACACATTAAAAACATTTATATGGTTCTCCTGGTATTCAAAACATTTACATAGTTCTGGCATTGAAGACCTTTATATATCTCATATAGCATTGAAGTCATACTGCTACACATTAAAAACATTTATATGGTTCTCCTTTATATAGTCATACTGCAGCACATTAAAAACATTTATATGGCATTTCTCATATGCTACAGTCATTAAAAAACATTTATATGGCTCACCTGGTATTCAAAACATTTACATAGTTCTGGCATTTGAAGACCTGGTTTATTTATATCTCATATAGCATTGAAGGTATTTATATAGTCATAAAACATTTATATGGTTACACATTAAAAACATTTATATGGCTCACCTGGTATTCAAAACATTTACATAGTTCTGGCATTGAAGACATTTATATATCTCATATAGCATTGAAGGTATTTATATAGTCATACTGCTACACATTAAAAACATTTATATGGTTCTCCTGGTATTCAAAACATTTACATAGTTCTGGCATTGAAGACCTTTATATATCTCATATAGCATTGAAGGTATTTATATAGTCATACTGCTACACATTAAAAACATTTATATGGCTCACCTGGTATTCAAAACATTTACATAGTTCTGGCATTGAAGTTTATATATCTCATATAGCATTGTATTTATATAGTCATACTGTGCATTAAAAACATTTATGGTTCTCCTGGTATTCAAAACATTTACATAGTTCTGGCATTGAAGACATTTATATATCTCATTGAAGGTATTTATATAGTCATACTGCTACACATTAAAAACATTTATATGGTTCTCCTGGTATTCAAAACATTTACATAGTTCTGGCATTGAAGACCTTTATATATCTCATATAGCCTTGAAGGTATTTATATAGTCATACTGCACATTAAAACATTTATATGGCTCACCTGGTATTCAAAACATTTACATAGTTCTGGCATTGAAGACCTTTATATATCTCATATAGCATTGAAGGTATTTATATAGTCATACTGTTGCACATTAAAACACATTTTATATGGCTCACCTGGTATTCAAAAAAACATTTACATAGTTCTGGCATTGAAGACATTTTATATATCTCATATAGCATTGAAGGTATTTATATAGTCATACTGCTACACATTAAAAACATTTATATGGTTCTCCTGGTATTCAAAACATTTACATAGTTCTGGCATTGAAGACCTTTATATATCTCATATAGCCTTGAAGGTATTTATATAGTCATACTGCTGCACATTAAAAACATTTATATGGTTCACCTGGTCAAAAAAAACATTTACATAGTTCTGGCATTGAAGACCTTTATATATCTCATATAGCATTGAAGGTATTTATATAAAGTCATACTGCTCACATTCAAAAAAATAGTTCTGGCATTGAAGACTTTTATATATCTCATCCTGGTATTTATAAAACATTTACATAGTTATGGCATTGAAAAACATTTATATATCTCATATATATCTCATATAGCATTGAAGGTATTTATATAGTCATACTGCTGCACATTAAAAACATTTATATGGCTCACCTGGTATTCAAAACATTTACATAGTTCTGGCATTGAAGACCTTTATATATCTCATATAGCATTGAAGGTATTTATATAGTCATACTGTTACACATTAAAAACATTTATATGGCTCACCTGGTATTCAAAACATTTACATAGTTCTGGCATTGAAGACATTTATATATCTCATATAGCATTGAAGGTATTTATATAGTCATACTACACATTAAAAAAACATTTATATGGTTCTCCTGGTATTCAAAAAACATTTACATAGTTCTGGCATTGAAGACCTTTATATATCTCATATATAATAGCCTTGAAGGTTTTTTATAGTCATACTGCATTGAATATTAAAACATTTATATGGGCTACACATTAAAAACATTTATATGGTTCTCCTGGTATTCAAAACATTTACATAGTTCTGGCATTGAAAACATTTATATATCTCATATAGCAATGAAGGTATTTATATAGTCATACTGCTACACATTAAAAATATTTATATGGCTCACCTGGTATTCAAAACATTTACATAGTTCTGGCATTGAAGACCTTTATATATCTCATATAGCATTGAAGGTATTTATATAGTCATACTGTTACACATTAAAAACATTTATATGGCTCACCTGGTATTCAAAACATTTACATAGTTCTGGCATTGAAGACATTTATATATCTCATATAGCATTGAAGGTATTTATATAGTCATACTGTTACACATTAAAAACATTTATATGGATCACCTGGTATTCAAAACATTTACATAGTTCTGGCATTGAAGACATTTATATATCTCATATAGCATTGAAGGTATTTATATAGTCATACTGCTACACATTAAAAACATTTATATGGTTCTCCTGGTATTCAAAACATTTACATAGTTCTGGCATTGAAGACCTTTATATATCTCATATAGCATTGAAGGTATTTATATAGTCATACTGCTACACATTAAAAAAACATTTATATGGTTCTCCTGGTATTCAAAACATTTACATAGTTCTGGCATTGAAGACCTTTTATATATCTCATATAGCATTGAAGGTATTTATATAGTCATACTGCTACACATTAAAAACATTTATATGGCTCACCTGGTATTCAAAACATTTACATAGTTCTGGCATTGAAAACATTTATATATCTCATATAGCAATGAAGGTATTTATATAGTCATACTGCTACACATTAAAAAACATTTATATGGTTCTGGTATTCAAAACATTTACATAGTTCTGGCATTGAAGACATTTATATATCTCATATAGCATTGAAGGTATTAAAAACATTTATATAGTCATCAAAACATTTACATAGTTCTGGCATTGCCTTTATACATTAAAAGCATTTATATGGTTCTCCTGCTATTCAAAACATTTAAATAGCTCTGGCATTGAAGACCTTTATATATCTCATATAGCATTGAAGGTATTTATATAGTCATACTGCTACACACTGAAAACATTTATACGTTTCTCCTGATATTCAAAACATTTATATAGTTATCCTGGCACTGAAGGTATTTATATACTTCTTCTGGCGTTGAAGGCATTTATATAGCTATTCTGTTATTTAAAACATTTATATAGCTCATCTGGCACTGAAAACATTTATATCGTTCATCGGGAATCGCGGGAATTTTATATTTTATATCATATAAAATTACTGCAAAATTTTGTGCCCGATTAGAGACTTAAATGTATAATTTTACATACTCACAAAAAAACACAATTTTTAGTCAAGTACACAGTGTTTTTAATAAATGTCTCCCGCCGTTCTACACCGTTGTTGATTCAATTTTCCCAAAAACAACTTTTTTTTTGGGGGGGGGGAATAATTGTGTGGCCATTTTCGATTGACTCAATTCTTTTTCATTTAAATTGCTGATCACCCTCTCTATTATGCTAAATTGACTATCATCTGTTAATGCCTTCAAGATTTCACAACTCTAGCATTATTCCTTCATAGTCAGACTTCGGACTTTTCAGGCCACCCTTTTACCTCGAAAGAACCAATTCAGTTATTAATAAATAAAAAAAGAGTTAAAATGAATGCATTCAAGATTACATAGATCTAGCATTACTCCTTCATAGTCAGCCTTCGGACTTTTCAGCCCACCCCATACCTGAAAAGAAACAATTCAGTTATTAATAAAAAGAGTTGAAATGAATGCATCCAAGATTACATAGATCTAGAATCATTCCTTCATAGTCAGCATATAAACTTTTCAGCCCACCATCCTACCGGGAAAGAAATAATGCAGTTATTAATAAGAAGAGTTGAAATGAATGCATGCAAGATTACATAGATCTAGAATCATTCCTTCATAGTTAGCCTATGAACTTTTCAGCCCACCCTCGTACCTGGAAAGAAATAAAGCAGTTATTAATAAAAAGAGTTGAAATG
Organism: Acanthosepion pharaonis; assembly: GCA_903632075.3. Lineage (NCBI taxonomy): Eukaryota > Metazoa > Mollusca > Cephalopoda > Sepiida > Sepiidae > Acanthosepion > Acanthosepion pharaonis. The sequence goes on from CAHIKZ030000818.1 coordinate 2,854,098, forward strand.
AATGCATGCAAGATTTCACAGCTCTAGCCTCGTTCGTTCATAGTCGGCCTAAGAACGTTTCAGCTCACCATTGTACCTGCAAAGAAACAATTCAATTATTAATGAGAAGAGTTTCGCGGTTCTAGCATCCCTCCTTTATAGTCTGCCTATGAATTTATCAGTCCCCTGCCTCGTACAGGGAACGAAACAATTCCGTTTTTAATAAGAAGATTTGAAATGAATGCATGATAGAAACAATTTAGTTATTAAGATGAAGAGTTGAAATGAAGGCATGCAATATTTCACAGCTCTAGCATCACTCCTCCATAGTCAGCCTATGAACTTTTCAACCGACCCTCGTACCTGCTAGTAACGTTCACTTCGAAATGCCCTAAAGATTACCCGAGTAGACAGACACCTGAAGATGGTCGGTGGTCGCAATAGCTAAAACTTTGTAATTTTAACACCAGAAACGAGGACGTTAGTTCGATTCCACAACCTTGTGCAAATTAACTGAAACAACCGCTTTAAGTTCCTTACGGTCAGTTTTAGACCCGCTGGGTGACAGGGTGTAATTTGTATGTTTTCCTCAGTTTAGTTTATTTGCCGTGGTGTGAAGTAATATGAATCTATTTTCGGGGTGTATGATGAAATTGGTTTGGCTTTGAAAAATATTGCATCATACATGATTGCCTCACATCCAGACACTATTGTCTAGATTGTCGATTAGTTGTCCCACGACCATTGCCTGCGATGGACGTTACTCCAAGGAAGCGTACGAAAAGTGTAACACCGCACGAACACACTGTCAAGCCTTACCAGTGAGCAAATCAAATCATATTTCATTGTAAAAATACGAAAAACAAAGTAAATAATAACGGAATTATTCCTTTTGTTTCAATTAATTTGCGCAAGGGTGTAGATAACATAAAGAAAAGTATTTTGCTAAATAAATGCGATTATCCATAAATATTTTATTCGGTGTTGATAGGAAAAACTTGATAATTGGGAAGGTTTTGTAGCAATCCACTAAGTCATACCTTGCCAAAAGTCCTCCGAGATATCCAAGGCAATTTCTCAGAATATTTGTTTATTATCAAGCTTTCGCTAGTTCTATGCGTTTTGACAGGACATCAGCAGTGAACCTAGATATGCGAAACCATACTGTTTGTCGCTCAGGATGTTGTTTCTGTTGAGATGGTCAACAAGAAACAACCCCCTGAGCAACAAACACTGTAGCTTTAGATCCTAAAGTAGACCAAAAATGAGAGATTAATTTATAAGTTGAATCAAAATTTAATATGAGATTCCGGCCAAGAAATACTTCTATGTAATCATGGCTCTCCACAATTTTCTTTGTATTTCTTCGTAAACTGTTTTTTTTTCTTATTTCTCCTAAACCCTGTTACGACATCCATTTACTCAAGTTCATTCTTCTTCTTCTTCTTTGTGTCGTGTCCCTTCAGGACGCAGGCGATCATGGCTCTCCACGATTTCCTGTTTTTGTAGCTCTTAATAAATTCGGCCTTTTTGTTATCTTTCCAGCTCCGCTATCCATTTACTAAAGCTCATTCTTCTTCTCCTTCTTCGATGTGCCGTGTCATTTCAAGACTTAAACGATCATGGCCCTCCACAATTTCCTGTCCTTTTGGCTCTAAATAAATTGTATATTCATGTTATCATTCCTAAATCCTGCTCCGCCATCCATCTAGCTCATTCTTCTTCTTCTTCTTCTTCTTTGTGCCGTGTTCCTTCAGGACGCAAGCGATCGTGGCTCTCCACAATTTCCTCTCTTTAGTAGCTCTTATCACTCCTAAACCCTGCTCCGTCATCCATTTACTCAAGCTCAATCTTCTTCTTCTTCTTCTTCTATGTACCCTGTCATTTCAAGACGAAGGCGATCATGGCCCTCCACAATTTCCAGTCCTTTGTAGCTCTTGATAAATTTTGTCTCTTTGTTATCTCTCTCAAACTCTGCTCAGCCATCCATTTACTCAAGCTTATTTCTTCTTCTCCTTCTTCTATGTGCAGTGTCCCTTCAAGAAGCAAGCGACCGTGGCTCTCCACAATTTCCTGTTTTTTGTAGCTCTTAATACATTTTGTCTTTTTGTTATCTTTTCTCAACCCTGTTCCGTCATCCATTTATTGAAGCTCACCAGGAAGGTTATGCGTTGTTTACCTCTACCCCTCTTGCCTTTAATCTATCCTGAGAGTATCAAATTTTCCAAGTCTTCTTTCCTCATCATGTGACCTAGAAATCTCAACTTGTTCTGATGTTAAGTGTAAGTGTTCTTATTGTTTGCATTTTCTCTAAATCTTCGTCATTGCACACATGTTCAGTCCGTGGTATTCTCAGCATGCTTCTGTAGAACGATGTTTCTGTTTTCATTCTTCATCTGTGGTAAAATTGTCCAGCATCCAGTGCCATACAGGAGGACTGATATTACATAATAGTTCACTACACTTTTCTTTGCTTCTAATGAAATTTTCCTGTTTCTTAATACTTTGCTTAGCTTTTGGAGGGCGTCTTTCGCTATCCAATGTGCCTTCAGATTTCAGTATCGCACTTTCCGTCCTCTGCTAAAACACTTCACACATATTTAAATTGTTGCATTTGTTTGATTTTGGTATATTCAATGTCTTTGATGTCAATAAAGAACCATTATTCTAAGAGATGTTCATTTTTTGGAGATCCCAATATGTTTTCGGTTCAACCCAAGAGGCCTTGCACTCGATGTCATCGAGAAGGTAACCTAATAGTAAGCAAGTGGGAAATCGGATCTCTAAGGATGTTGATGGACTGAGCTTACATATAAACAGGAAGTTGATCCAGCTGAACTGAAGATGAATACAAACAATGTTTTCTTTTTTTTTTACAGAAGGTTTTTTTATCATTTCACCTCAAGCAATGCACTAAAGCCACTAAGACGCAAATGGTTACTAGGAGTAAAAGGGAATGAGAAGACTTTAGTGAGGAGAAAGGACAATAAAACAACATGATTCAGGTAGAGAGAAGATGGCGATTAGCGTTGAATTCATTTTTTTTAATATTGCAGGTGGCAGGAAAGCAACAAAATGAAAGTGTGTTCCACAGCTGAGAAGTGCAAATGAAACTATTAGAATAGAACTGATGGTTGTATCTAGCTATTTCAACAGTAAAACGATGAGACCTAATTGCCATTCTAGCAGCACGCTTAAATTCCTTCAGTCGAGACACTAAATAGAGAAACATATCAGAACAATTGCTATGAAAATATTTCTAGAATGGACAGAGGGAAGCCACGTCACTACGGTGAGAAAGAGACTGAAGTCGAGATGCCAGGTCAGGATCTGTTAGATTGCAGACTCTTCTTTGAATTTTGTCAGGAATCACGGGATGTATAGCAGAAGCACCAGACCAAATAATTTAGGGAATAATCTTAGGATTTGAAATAATGAAAAACAAAGGATTTGATTAAAAAAGAACACTAATATGCTAATAATACTGATAAAAATATTGAAACCTAAATAATAAAAATAATTAATAATAACTAATAATAAATAAATTATAATAAATAATTAATAATAAAATAATAAATAATTATATCTTATAATATTATAATAATATTATATTTTATCATATATATATATATATATATATATAATATATATAAATATATATATATTATATATATTTAATATACATATATAATATATTATATAATATATTATAATAACATTATAATATTATAATAATTATAACATATAATAACTATAATATAATATAATATGATAATATATATATATATAATATATATATTATGTATAATATATCATAATATATTATAATATATATATACAATATATTGTATAATATCTTATATTAATATATTATAATAATTATAGTATATAAAATTAATAAATAATTAATAAATAAATTATAATAAATAAATTTAACAATAAATAAATTAATAATAAATTAAAATGAATTAATTAATAAATTAAATTCATTAATTAATTAAACTAAATAAATCAATAATAAACAAATAATTAATAATAATAAATAAAAATAATAAATAAAATAAGGAGGCATAAAAAATATTTTCGTTAATCATTTCACCCCAAGCAAGGCGATAACACCATTAGGACGCCAGGGGTAACCGGGTGTGAAAGACAAGACTTTTTGAAGATTGTAGGTGGCAGGGAAGTAAGAACTTGGAAGGGTGACCCATGGGCCAGAAACGGGGGTAAAGAAACAATTAGAAGAGAAGAGACGGTAGAATTTAGCTAGTTCAATAGTAAAGCATTCTACATGATCCAAGGAAATAGATGACACAATGATTGATTTGATTTTTTTTAAATCATTTCACCCCAAACAAGGCAATAATGACACTAAGAAGAAAACGCTACAGCGAGTGACAGAGAATAAGTAAATATTAATGTGGAAAAAAAGGACAATAAAAGAATAGGATTCAGGAAGACAGAAGGCAGCGATAAGCGTTTCATTTAGATTTATTAAGGTGACACCGAAGCGCGAAACCGGAAGTGGGTTCCACATGAGAGAAGGGCGAGAAAAGAAATTATTCAAATAGAACTGATCGTTGTATCAAGCGAAAACTGAGCGAGAACGATGGAGGAGTAATCAGGAAGACAGTAGATAACGATTGACATTGCATTTAAATTTTTGAAGATCAAAGTTGACAGGTAAGCAAGAAGCCGGAAGAGAGTTCCACAAGTGAAAATTAAGTGAGAACAATAAAAGAGTAATCAGGAAGACAGGAGATAACGATTGACATTGCATTTAAATTTTTGAAGATTTTGACGCAATAAGTCCAAACAAATTTCATCATACACCCCGAAAATAGATTCGTATTATACACACCACTGCAAATGACCTAATATGGGTAAAAATTAAAAATCGATTACACCCTGTCACTTCAGTGGGTCTAAAACTGACCGTATCGTGAAATAAAGGGAACTAAAGCGGTTGTTTCAATTAATTTGCACAGGCGTGTAATTTACGTAACAATCTGAAAAGCTGCTAAAATATGCTTCATTTAATAATTTAAGGAGAAAAATATCGAGAATTTCTGTAAACGGGCAAAAACAAAATCTAATTACAAAGCAATTTCGTATTACAACAATGTTATGAATTGATCTGCTGTTTCCGTTTTCTTTCATCAATAATTTCCTATTGTTAAGAGAAAACAAACAACTGAACCATCCAATATTCTGCTAATAAATAAAACAAAATACAGCGTACACATAAAAAAGGCTTCTGTCTCTTTCAAACATTACATTTACTAAAGCCTAATAAGAATAAGAGAATAAATATTGCATACGCCAAATTACTGTTTATTCTGCACTAATGTCGGCACGAAGGTGTATAGCTATGGGGAATTTTCTTCGAAAGTCGATCAGAGATTTTGTCTCTTCTCTCCTAGATTGGACGTTTTTATAACATCCTGTAAATGTGGTAGTCTGATATCGGCGTAAAGATGGACATTCTTCGGACATCAATCGTCTTGCAAAGATGTGGGAGATTCTGTCTCTTCTCTCCTAGGTCGGATGTTTGTATAATTTCCTCTCATGTAGTAGTTTATGTTGACATGAAGGTGAACTTTCTCCGAAATCAAAGAAACGGAAGGGAGTTCCACAGGCAAAAAATGCGATAAAATAAACTATTTTAGTAGGAGTCGTTACATTTAACTAATCCAACAGTAAAATGGTGAGACCTAAATGCCAATCGAGTAGCACGCTTAAATTCACATAGTCCGTACACCAGGGAAAAAAGCTCGTCCGAGGAGTTGCCATGAAAATATTTGTAGAAAAGACAGAGGAAAGCTACGTAATGAAGACAGAAGATAACGATTGACATTGTATTTAAATTTTTGAAGATCAAAGTTGACAGGGAAGCAAGAAGCCGGAAGAGAGTTTCACAAGTGAGAAGTGTGAGAGAAGAAACTGTTAGCGTAGAACTTACGGTTGCACCTGGACATTCCAACTGTAAAATGGTGAGACCTATCTGTCAATCTCGTACTACGCTTAAATTCCTAGAGTCTAGGTGCCATACAAGAAAGTTACAAATAAAGTTATAAATTTTTTCAAGTGCACACGAACTTTATGGACAACCCTGTATATACGTTTTTTTAAGCAAGTAATGGATTTTCAATATGACTTTATTTCTTATGACTATAAAAGTTATATTTCTATTTAGTGTCTTTGAATTGACATCCGGGTTTTTTAGACCATAAAATTAATATCTACCAATCTAGACATGAAAATTTTCTTATTTAAGATATATATCCAAGAAGTTTTGTTAAATTCAATTGATAAAGACTTATCGGTTTAACGTTATATTGCCTTTCTCTAATTTTCAAGTACGGAAGTACGAATGGTGGATTTATAAATATACAGGGTGTGCATAAAGTTCTTGTGCTCTTTAAAAAATTATAAATTTATTTGTATTTGCGATAGAAATAATTTGTAAAAAGGATTAGAACGAAGTAAATCTATATTTTTTTAAGGTTTTATTGAAATTTTATATAAGTTTCCACATGTCCACCATCATTAGCAATACAAAGTGTAATACGATTTTGCAGTTCACGGAAAACATTTGCCAACTTATTTACAGTAATGCCTGAAATTACATTAGTTATTTTAGCTATACTTAAAACTAGGTACATTAAACTTTATAACATTTTTTACAGATTATTTATAGCGCAAATACAAATAAAGTTATGAATTTTTTAAAGTGTACACAAACTTTATGGACACCATGTATATGCAGACAGACAGATATATCCTAGTTAAACGGAGATAGATAGATAGATAGATAGATAGATAGATAGATAGATACTGTTCAAACAAAAATTTAATTTACAGATAGATATATACTGTCCAGACTGAGACAGATAGAGATAGATAGATGCATACATACTGTTCAAATTGAGATAGATAGATAGATAGATAGATAGATAGATAGATAGATAGATAGATAGAAACTGGGAGACAGAAAAACAGATAGATAGATAGATAGATAGATAGATAGATAGATAGATAGATAGATAGATAGATATGAACATACTGGGAAAGATAGATAGATTGTCTAATTGGCTGGAGTAACTTAAAAAGATTAACATTTTTTACAGATTATTTCTATCGCAAATACAAATAAAGTTATAAATGTTTTAAAGTGCACACGAACTTTATGGACACACTGTATAAGATGATTTCTGTCTAGAGAAGTCGTCTAGCACAACACAGTAAACCAAATATTCTGGTGTAATGGCGGTATTTGAAAACACATATGAACGCTCTCTGTTATCATTATTTAATAATCAGTGGGTTTTTTTTCTGTTTTGTTTTGGGTTTTTTTCAAAAGTCACCATCACAACAATCACAGTTACAAGTTAGAAGTTTGTCTTTCCAATATACCCCTGAGGATGATTTCGGAGAAGATCGAAAGTACTTTGGTAAGGAAAAAAATAACTACGGTGCCTTCCTTGATGAATTTCAACTTAACATCAAGAAGCTGATTGGAGAACTAGAAAGGATTATTTCATAAATAAATAGACATAATATGTCTATATTATTCAATGAAACATGTTTGAATGAAGATATACAGGGTGTGTCAAAAATAGATTTACAAATTTTGGAGACGGTTTCCTAAAACTAAAACAAAAACAAAAGTCCATAAATATATACCCGCAAATTCTTTGTTTTTGAGTTAAGTTTAAATAAAATTTACTGTAGATGGCGCAGTGTTGCTATGTAGTCTAGGTTACATTTGTCATTCGTGTACATTTGTTTCTAGTCCGTTTTCAACGTTTAACGTGTGTAGTAGTGAGTTAACTGAGACGTGTTCCGTTTAACAATGGCAGGATATTCATATCATGAGCAGGCAGATATGATTCTAACATATGGCCGCGTGAATAGAATTGGACACGAGGCTGCACGGCCGTATCATATTGCGTTTCCAGACCGAAGGCAGCCGAGACATCGAAGCTTTGTATCTATTTATCGTCACGTTGTTGTGACAGAATCCATAGCATCACAAACTATGGATCGAGGAAGACCGATTGTACATTTAACAGCGTCTACGCTAAAAAATAAATTTAATAAATCAAAAACGAAGGATTTGTGTACTTATGTTAATATGAACTTTTGTGCTTGTACTGATGTGAAGTGCCCGCTCCCAAAGGTTGTAAAAGTATTTTTATACAATCCTTTGTTTTTGAGTTATTAAGTTTATTAAGACTTTCGACTATTCTATTAGCCATTATCGAGGATGTTTTTTTATATATATATATATATATATATATATATATATATATATATATATATATATATATATATATGTGTGTGTGTGTGTGTGTGTAAAAAGTTCAGATAGTGTATATCTGTAAAAGGATAATATGTATAAGGATAATTTTTCTTTTGTATTTATTCATCTATATATGTGTGTGCGTATGTGTGTGTGTGTCTAAAAATATTCAGATAGTGTATATCTGTAAAAGGACAATATTTATATGTTTTTTTTATATATATATATATATATATATATATATATATATATATATATATATATATATATATGTATGTATATATATGCTCGAGTCTGGGGGGTGTAGATCAAATATGGGTCGGAATCCGACAGAATGATAAGATAAAGAACAAATAGGAAACGTCTATCAATCTAACATGTTTCGCTTTTATTAAAGCTTCATCAGAGAATGAAATACGAATAGAATGCTGTTGTCTTTTTGAAGTAGTTTCTATGTTCAGACAAGATGAGCTGTGATCAAATGGAGATCATATGTGGATGGGAATCTGACAGAATGATGAGATAAAGAACAAATAGGAAACGTTTATCAATCTAACATGTTTCGCTTTTATTAAACTTTCATCAGAGAATGAGATATTGAGTCTAAATATAAGAGTCTACTGTACCTAAAGTGGGGATCGGTTTCCTATTGTCATTAAGTAATAAAGTGATCACCCCAGAATGACTACATATAGTATGATTTGAAATCAATTATGGATGGGAATCCGACAGAATGATAAGATAAAGAACAAATAGGAAACGTTTATCAATCTAACATGTTTCACTTTTATTAAAGCTTCATCAGAGAATGAGATATTTAGTCTAAATATAAGAGTCTACTGTACCTAAAGTGGGGGATCGGTTTCCTATTGTCATTAAGTAATAAAGTGATCACCCCAGAATGACTACATATAGTATGATTTGAAATCAATTACGGATGGGAATCCGACAGAATGATAAGATAAAGAACAAATAGGAAACGTTTATCAATCTAACATGTTTCACTTTTATTAAAGCTTCATCAGAGAATGAGATATTTAGTCTAAATATAAGAGTCTACTGTACCTAAAGTGGGGGATCGGTTTCCTATTGTCATTAAGTAATAAAGTGATCACCCCAGAATGACTACATATAGTATGATTTGAAATCAATTATGGATGGGAATCCGACAGAATGATAAGATAAAGAACAAATAGGAAACGTTTATCAATCTAACATGTTTCACTTTTATTAAAGCTTCATCAGAGAATGAGATATTTAGTCTAAATATAAGAGTCTACTGTACCTAAAGTGGGGATCGGTTTCCTATTGTCATTAAGTAATAAAGTGATCACCCAGAATGACTACATATAGTATGATTTGAAATCAATTATGGATGGAATCCGACAGAATGATAAGATAAAGAACAAATAGGAAACGTTTATCAATCTAACATGTTTCGCTTTTATTAAAGCTTCATCAGAGAATGAGATATTTAATCTAAATATAAGAGTCTACTGTACCTAAAGAGGGGGATCGGTTTCCTATTGTCATTAAGTAATAAAGTGATCACCCCAGAATGACTACATATAGTATGATTTGAAATCAATTACGGATGGGAATCCGACAGAATGATAAGATAAAGAACAAATAGGAAACGTTTATCAATCTAACATGTTTCGCTTTTATTAAAGCTTCATCAGAGAATGAGATATTTAGTCTAAATATAAGAGTCTACTGTACCTAAAGTGGGGGATCGGTTTCCTATTGTCATTAAGTAATAAAGTGATCACCCCAGAATGACTACATATAGTATGATTTGAAATCAATTACGGATGGGAATCCGACAGAATGATAAGATAAAGAACAAATAGGAAACGTTTATCAATCTAACATGTTTCACTTTTATTAAAGCTTCATCAGAGAATGAGATATTGAGTCTAAATATAAGAGTCTACTGTACCTAAAGTGGGGGATCGGTTTCCTATTGTCATTAAGTAATAAAGTGATCACCCCAGAATGACTACATATAGTATGATTTGAAATCAATTATGGATGGGAATCCGACAGAATGATAAGATAAAGAACAAATAGGAAACGTTTATCAATCTAACATGTTTCACTTTTATTAAAGCTTCATCAGAGAATGAGATATTTAGTCTAAATATAAGAGTCTACTGTACCTAAAGTGGGGGATCGGTTTCCTATTGTCATTAAGTAATAAAGTGATCACCCCAGAATGACTACATATAGTATGATTTGAAATCAATTATGGATGGGAATCCGACAGAATGATAAGATAAAGAACAAATAGGAAACGTTTATCAATCTAACATGTTTCGCATTTATTAAAGCTTCATCAGAGAATGAGATATTTAATCTAAATATAAGAGTCTACTGTACCTAAAGAGGGGGATCGGTTTCCTATTGTCATTAAGTAATAAAGTGATCACCCAGAATGACTACATATAGTATGATTTGAAATCAATTATGGATGGGAATCCGACAGAATGATAAGATAAAGAACAAATAGGAAACGTTTATCAATCTAACATGTTTCACTTTTATTAAAGCTTCATCAGAGAATGAGATATTTAGTCTAAATATAAGAGTCTACTTTACCTAAAGAGGGGGATCGGTTTCCTATTGTCATTAAGTAATAAAGTGATCACCCCAGAATGACTACATATAGTATGATTTGAAATCAATTATGGATGGGAATCCGACAGAATGATAAGATAAAGAACAAATAGGAAACGTTTATCAATCTAACATGTTTCCTTTTATTAAAGCTTCATCAGAGAATAAGATATTTAGTCTAAATATATTTAGTCTAAGTCTACTGTACCTCAAGAGGGGGATCGGTTTCCTAATGTCATTAAGTAATAAAGTGATCACCCCAGAATGACTACATTTAGTATGATTTGAAATCAATTATGGATGGGAATCCGACAGAATGATAAGATAAAGAACAAATAGGAAACGTTTATCAATCTAACATGTTTCACTTTTATTAAAGCTTCATCAGAGAATGAGATATTTAGTCTAAATATAAGAGTCTACTGTATCTAAAGAGGGGGATCGGTTTCCTATTGTCATTAAGTAATAAAGTGATCACCCCAGAATGACTACATATAGTATGATTTGAAATCAATTATGGATGGGAATCTGATAAAATGATAAGATAAAGAACAAATAGGAAACGTTTATCAATCTAACATGTTTCGCTTTTATTAAACCTTCATCAGAGAATGAGATATTTAGTCTAAATATAAGAGTCTACTGTACCTAAAGTGGGGGATCGGTTTCCTATTGTCATTAAGTAATAAAGTGATCACCCCAGAATGACTACATATAGTATGATTTGAAATCAATTATGGATGGGAATCCGACAGAATGATAAGATAAAGAACAAATAGGAAACGTTTATCAATCTAACATGTTTCGCTTTTATTAAAGCTTCATCAGAGAATGAGATATGAATAGAATGCTGTTGTCTTTTTGAAGTAGTTTCGATGTTCAGACAAGATGAGCTGTGATCAAATGGAGATCATATATGGATGGGAATCTGACAGAATAAGATAAAGAACAAATAGAAAACGTTTATCAATCTAACATGTTTCGCTTTTATTAAAGCTTCATCAGAGAATGAGAGAAAACAGACAAAAGGAGAGAAACTCTGTTATTTTCAACTGTGTTTGGGTCTGGTCTCATTGGTCAGTCATGTACCATGTGCATTAAAATCATAAAAAATTCTCTATATATATGTAAGTTTTTGAAGATTCTTGTATGTCTAAGCGGACATCGGATAGTAATGTGAACTCGTAATTATGTATGTGTGTCTGTCTAGTGGGAGTTTTAACGTCTTCACCTCTGTGCGGTCAGACAGCGCAGCGGAGTATCACGTCATTTATTCTATAGCCGATATCTTTAAACATGTATTCTTTGTATTAGATAGATATAAGTTAGATTCTTTAAGAATGTATAACATATGTGTACGTGTGTGTGTATAGAGATCTTTAATAATAATCAATAATTTCTTTTTACAGCTAATTTTCGAACCGTTTTTTTTTTTCATCCGCAGTCAATCTATGTTATTTTTCCAATTCATATTACTTTCAATTATATCGAGATTTTTTTTACAAGATTTCAATAAGCAAATCCAATAAATAACGAACGAAATTCATCGCACCAAAATAAAATACGAACATATATTTAGTGTTTTGTAATTGTTTCTCTTTTTTTTTTTTTTTTTTTTGTTTTGATATTTTCACAAATTGTGGTACGGGTTATCAGAACGAAAGGAAAGAAAAAGGAAAAAGGAAATATTGCGTCGAAAAACTAAGTGCGAATCGATTTTTTTTTTATCAGATATTTTCTGGGATTTCTGCAATCAAAAAAAAAAAAAAGAAATTAAAGAATAAAGAGAGAAATACGAATCAGACGATGTCTGAAAACCGTTCCTTACATTTCTGGTCGCTTGTATAAATTACAATTAAGTGAAGCTGTTTTTCAAGTAAATAAACATTCCACAATAAGTATTATATTTAGGATGCTATTTTCTTTAGCGTGGATTCATTGACAATAAAATAAAATAAAAAGTCCGCCTACGAGGCAGTGATTAAAACTAAGCAAAAGTGGCTTGTATAAATACGAATGTTGATGTGATTATTTATTAGTCAGCTTAGACACAAAGCCACATATAGGCTTAACCCAGCAAAGACTGAACTACGTACTAATGGTCTATGGGAGAATCTTGATCACAATTGCACCATAGCGAGATGATGTGCATGTGTAGAGATAGATAGATAGATAGATAGATAGATAGATAGATAGATAGATAGATAGATAGATAGATGAATGAATATGAATACAGATTAAAATAGATAGATATGAATACAGAATGCGATAGATAGATAGATAGATAGATAGATAGATAGATAGATAGATAGATAGATAGATAGATAGATATGAATACAGATTAAAATAGATAAATATGAATACAGAATGCAATAGATAGATAGATAGATAGATAGATAGATAGATAGATAGATAGATAATGGGATAGATATGGGATAGATAGATAGATAGATAGATAGATAGATAGATAGATAGATAGATAGATATGAATACAGAATGAGATAGATGATAGATAGATAGATAGATAGATAGATAGATAGATAGATATGAATACAGATTAAAATAGATAAATATGAATACAGAATGCAATAGATAGATAGATAGATAGATAGATAGATAGATAGATAGATAGATAGATAATGGGATAGATAGATAGATAGATAGATAGATAGATAGATAGATAGATAGATAGATAGATAGATATGAATACAGAATGAGATAGATAGATAGATAGATAGATAGATAGATAGATAGCGAACAAAGACTAAAATAGATATGAACAGAGATTAAAATAGATAGATATAAACAAAGAATAAACTAGATATATACCGGATGTTCCACTAGATTCCTATCAAGAAAACCCACGTTACACTTCTCTGACCATAGCTCAATTAGGACGATTGCGTTTAATCATGAAACAGTCGCTGCTGGTGTTGACTTCAATATATATATATATGGCTAAGATCAAAGTATATATATATATATATATATATATATATATATATATATATATATATATATATATATATATATATATATATATATATATATATATCAGATGTAACATTAAAATTGCCCAATTGTTATATTAAGCTTTGAACCGTTGTATCATGGAAATGATTAAAGGTATCTTACTGGAATTCTACGAGGATTTTTATAAAACTATTCGACTCGACTTTGATCAGTAAGAATGTATTTAGTTCTAAGTTAAAATGATGATCCCTCTTGCTATTTCTACCTTCTAATACAGTTTTCCTTACTACTGTTCCCTCTTTTTTAAACTTATTCGCCGTTCTCTTAATGGTTCTTGAATGTACTTTGATGATGGAAGCCAGAGTATGAATGTTGGTACCATAACTGAAGGTCTGAATTATTTTTTCTTTTCACCATTACTCCGTTGGGAAGACATAGTGGGGCTGATATAAAACCATTTTAACTTATTCACTTTCTAGCTGAATAACACAAAAGGGTTTTCAGTGATTCTTACAACAAACTGTGTCAAAGTAGTTAAACGTCTTATCTGAAAACCTGGAGTAAAGAAACTCAATTAGTTAGAGATTTTTAGATATTAAACATTTTATGAGATGGACAACTGTCCTATTCTGTTACACAATTTGGACAATTTTGCTGTATAAACAACGGGCATACACACACACATACACACACACACACACACACACACACACACACACACACACACATATATATATATATATATAATTATTTATTTTAAAAAAATTTATGACATAAATATGTTATAAAATCACTACAAAAATAGCCATTTTGTTTCAACACCCTCGGTGTCTTATCAAGTGATGATGTTGAATGTAAAATAAATGATTTTAAAAGTTTCAAAATAATTAACAATCCTTCGCAATGGGAAAACGTTGTTACAAAAGCTAGAATGACCAATCAACTACAAGTATAGGAAAATTCAAAAAGCTTGACAACACCAATCATATACTTGGGTATATATATATATATATATATATATATATATATATATATATATATGAAAGGACAACATGACTCGAGTTTCACGGTCACGCGATCTTCCGCTCTCAAGTCGTCTGAATATCGCGTATGCGTGACACTCGATCCACGACAAGAGCCGTCATTTCATAGGATTTAACATTGGTAATCGTTTTTTTTTTTTTTTTTTTTTGCTCGGTCAAGGCAATCTGGGCTTCGAGCATTTTACTGATTAGGTAAGTTTGCTTTCACGACTTTTCTGTCTTTCTTTTTCAGTTTTTTTCGTCTTTTTCGAGACTGTATCTGGATAAGAGCTTAGGTTTTGACAGGCTGTACGTCGGTTCCACCAACGGCCTTTGTTTTCCTTCAATATATATATATATATATATATATATATATATATATATATATATATATATATATACTTTCTATTATATGTTTCAATATGTGTTTTATGATGCAAGTTAACGTTTTTACAATAGAATAGGTATTGACCAACCGATCTTCGAAAAAACTTTCAAGACCTAACTTTATATAAGCAGATATCTGTATCTTGCTAATATATATATATATATATATATATATATATATATATATATATATATATATATATATATATATATATATATATATATATATATATATATATATATATTCTACCTCTCTTTACAGTATATTAATTATAATTTATAAACTTTCCCCACTTCAAGATCTCCCCACATCTCTTTCCATTAATTCTTTACATATCTTTATCTATATATATATAAAGTCATTTTTAAACACGTTTTTATTCCTCTTTTAATTTTAAATTAATATTTCATTCTTTATATATTCCCCAAATTAATGTCATAAGGTTAACATTCGGGTTTAATTTTATAAAACTTCTTCCCTTTAAGACAAATCCCTTCTAACCTCCCCTGATCCCCTGACTCGTGCCTTTCGTCTGACTGAAACATTGAAATCGATAAATCCTGTAGTAGTTTTTTGACAGGTTGTTTTGTTTGTTTTTTATTTTTTATTTTTTTAGCTTTCACGGTCACATTTCTATTTCTGACACGAACTCAGTCCACAATGGGGTTGATAAGACAGACGACCTCTATTTTCGTCTGCCGAAATTGCCTATTCCCCATATGAGTTGATTTGGTCTTTATTGCGTATTAAATATGTGCGTGTGTGTATGTGTGTGTGAGTGTGTGTGTGTGTGCACTATATTGTGTCAGGTTCAACTTATATTATCTATATCCCTATTAAAAATATTCATGATAACTTGTTTTTGGTGGGGGTATCAGATCTTATTATGCAAATAAACCAAAAGAAAGGGAAATTTATATTTAAAAATAAATCCAAAAGTTTACGGTCATAAAAGCAAATCCGATTAACACAGCACCTCAAGTTCATTTCTTTACCATCCCCTCCCCCCAGTCAAGGCGATAGAGCCACCACGACGCAAGAGGTGGGGGGGAGGACAGGGAGCCGAACAAGTATACGTGAACGAAGGACTATTTTATTGATTTGCTTTGGGGAAGGGAAAGTAGAGACATGTCAGCTACCATCTTTGACATTGCCTAATTAGAAAAATGGAATCTCCATTTTTTATATGGATATATACCCGAAGAAGGCTGTAGAATGGTTCGGTTGAAACATTTTTGTTAACAAGAACAAAATCAGTTCCCTCAACTTTTCAAACAGAAAAGTATTATTTTTATTATTATTATTATTATTATTATTATTTGTGTATGTCATGTTTCCTGCTTTGTATCCTGTAGAGCTGGGTCTAAATTATGGTCCTTAGGCCCTATAAAAGAATTTTCATTTAACTGATTGCACTTATCTTCTTCTTCTTCTTCTTCTTCTTCTTCTTCTTCTTATCATTATTATTATTATTATTATTATTATTATTATTATTTATGTTGTTTCCTGCTTTGAATCCTGTAAGGCCGAATCCAAACTATGGTCCTTAGGCCCTTTAGGAGAATTGTCATTTAATTGATAACACTTTTCTTCTTTTTCTTCTTCTTCTTCTTCTTCGTCGTCGTTGTCTTTTTCTTCTTCTTCTTCTTCTTCTTCTTCTTATTATTATTATTATTATTATTATTTGTGCATGCTATTTTTCCTGTTTTGTATCCTGTAGAGCAGGGTTCAAATTATGGTCCTTATGCTCTGTAGGAGAATTGTCATTTAATTGATAGCACTTTTCTTAGTATATGGGATGTTCCTAGTAGGGTGATCTCCTGGACAACCTGTATGTTGATGTTACCTGGGACGCTGTTAGTAAAATTCTTCATTCCATTTCTCACGAGGCCCAGTGCTCCGATTACTATTACTACCGTCTCAGTCTTTATTCCCCATATCCTGTTCATCTCGATCTTCAGTTTCATCATATTTTCCCGCAGATTCTGCATTTCGGGTTAGTTCCAGCCTTGATTATGTGACAGTGATAGGATCTGGATGCCAATCTTTGGTCCTGAGCTGCATTAATTAGGTATTGTATCTCAGATCCACACCCGGTGCTCCTCAGCCACTAATGTGTTTTCTGTTGGTTCACATCTGCTTCTTTCGTTCTTTTTATGTATTTGCTATGCAACACCTTGTCCTCCTTGTTTTAAATATGTTTTTATTTGGCCAATAGTCGATAATTTTCCTTGAGGTGTTTCTCTCAGATGGTACTGCTATGTCAATAAGCATATACTTCCTGAATGTTTTGTCTTTTATGATAATATCAGGTCTGTTGACTTTTATTTCACTGTCGTTTTGAATTGGTATGTCCCACAGGATAGTTACATCATTATTTTGAATAACTATGTCTGGTTGGTGGTCATAGTATCTCTCAGTGGTTTCGATTTTGTGCTTCTTGCATATCCCTCAGAGCACATATGTTGTTACCTGGGCTCTTCGAGGTGGTGTAATGGTTAGCAAGCTTGTCTCGCTAAAACAATTACGACTGAGTAGTAAGTTCGATCTTAAATGGCTGCCCCATTCTTTCGGCCTTGTGCCACATCTAAGCTACGCTTAAGCTACGCTTACGGTCAAATCACGCTGAAACACCGGTTCTCGTTCGATCACCGAAGTTAAGCATCGTAGAGCCAGGTCAGTACTTAGATGGGGGACCGCTTGGGAACACCTGGTACTGTAAGCCCCCAAAGTCCAACCTTTACCTCACAGTCGGTGCGGGGTGTAAACGGTAGTGTCAGAGCTATGCCGCCCGGAACTTCGTTCCTGGTAGGGCCACCCAAGGCGGACAGGTCTGACAGACACGCCGGCTAACAAGGGCTCTGGTGAAAATCCAAGGAGCGTCTGCATCGGTAACCGGCGGCTTCTGGTCGTTCCTGTCTCTGCGTCTGTGGGAACCCCGCGGCAAGCAAGAACGTTATCCGAGTAGGCCTGGGTACCCTACTTCTGTTATTTATCCCAAGAATCTTCTTCTCATAACAGGAAGAAGCCGGCTCAATCCGCCCAGGGTGAATGCCGCATCAGTACAGTACAGTACAGTAAGCTACGCTTTGAAATTCAATATGTCGTTACATTTTTATATCTGTGGGTATATTCATTTTTTTTTCTAATTCCGGATATCCTGAGATAATTTGGTCGAAAGTTTTATCATATTTTCCGCTGATCCTGCGTTTTGGGTAAATTCCATCCGTGATTATTTGAAAGTGATAGGATCTGGTTGCCAGTCTTTGGTCCTGAGCTGAGAAGCATTCAAATTGAAATCTGAGACAGGCCTGATGTGTTTTCTGTTAGTCCACATTCGCTTTTTTCCTTCTTTTTAGGTCTTTGCCATGAAACACCTTGTCCTCCAAGTTTTTTGTGTTTTTTTTTTTGTAATTTCATTTGGCCAAATTGTTTTGCTTTCTGTTTTACTCGTCTATTATTATTATTATTATTATTATTACATTTCGATTTTTGCTACCTACCTATCAAATCTGTGGGAAGACCTAAGGCAAATATTGGTGCGTTGTTATGGCTACATTTCATGATTTGTTTTTCTAACTCCCATATCATCACTAGCGTTACATAGACAAAGTTCTTCTTAGTGTGCGGGGCGGTACTTATCAAGACAATTTTTGTCTCGCCTCCAGTCACACTCTCACCGACGTTATGTGGCTTCCCCTTGTCTTTTCTATAAATATTTTCATGGCATCTGCTCTGACGAGCTATTTACCCCGGTACACCGACTGCATGAATTTAAGCGTGCTACTAGGCTGGCATCTTGGTCACACCCTTTTACTGACGAAACTGTTAAATGTAACGGCCACTTCTACTCCAACAGCTTCTTCTCTTGCACTTAATCTTTAAAATGTAAATGTAAATCGACATCATCTCTTTCCTTGATCTCCGTTCCTCTTTTTATCCTTTCTTCAGTCCCTCCACCAACCACCAGCTATATCGAGTCTTTTCGCTTAATTACACTCTCTGTAGTCCCTTGCATACTAGTGGCACTCCCGCCTTGCTTGGTGTGAAATGCTTTAAAAAAAAGCTGAAATGTCCAGGGATTTTTTCAATGTATTGTTGTATTCATTTTTTATCATTCCAAGCGCACCTACTATTAATGGTACTATTCTTGTTTTCAATTTCCACATTTTTTCTATTTCGATTTCATTGTTTTTATATTTTGATAGTCTTTTTTTTTTTTCAATTTTTTTAGTTGCTGGGTAAGCCATATCAATTAGTAAGCAAGTTTTTATTTTCGTTTTTTGACAATTATGTCCGACCAATTTGATTACCAGGGGACCCTTCGATGAGTCTATCAGAACATTTTCCAATCAAACCCAGGTCCCCAACCACGACTGGAATTATTGATGTCTTCATGTGCCACATTTTTAAGATTTCCACTTCAAGATCCTTCTATTTTAATAGTTTTTTGAAGATCTTCAAATATATAATAGGAGCAGATAGATTTGCCTATCGCCCGGTTCACACTCTTTCTCCGCCTATTGAACAGGAGTATAGGGTTATCCTTTGATTTTTGTTTAGATTACGGTCCTGGTTATTTCTTGTAAAGTCTTTTAATCATTTGCCCTCCCGGAAACCCCTTGCGTCTTAGTGGCATTATCGCCTTGCTTGGGTGAAATAAATCATTATATTTTGATAGTTTTGGGGGTTTGTTTTTTTTAGATATTCAAAGATTCGTTGCAGTCTGCAGGAACTGTCATGTCAATGAAAATGCACATTCTGCTTTTGTAGTTTTCGATGACGATGTCTGGGCGATAAGTTTTTTTTCTGTCTGTGTGGATTGTAAAGTCCCATAAATATGTTACATGCCCTATGCCTGTAATTGGGTGATGCTCATACCAATTACTTGCAGTTTCCTACCCGGAAAGGCTGCAGATATTCCAGTGCGGGTATTGGCCCACCCTGTTGTGCCGGTAATACTGTGCAACCCGATTCAAGATGGTTATCTGTCTATATTTCTGAGATGAGGTACTATGTTTGCTATTTACATTATTCGAACTATTGTCCTCATATTTGACGCCATATTTATTAAAACGTTTCAGCCCTTCAGTATCTGTCTATATTTCTGAGATGAGGTATTATATACATTATTTACATTATTCGGACTATTGTCCTCATCTTTGTCGCCATATTTATTACAACGTTTCAGCCTTTCAGTATCTGTCTATATTTCTGAGATGATGTATTATGTACACTATTTACATTATTCGGACTATTGTCCTCATCTTTGTTGCCATGTTTATCACAACGTTTCGGCCGTTGTACGTTTCGGTCTTCTTCAGGTGGTTGGAATTTCGAACTGAACCCTTAAAGACGGTTAGTTGTTTCTGGATATTCATCACAGAATCTGCATTTGAGGTTTAACACAATTTTTCACTATGTAGGCTTGTTGTTTTTTTTTTAGGCAATTCACTCTAAGCAAGACGGGAGTGCCACTAGCACGCAAGGGGTTACACAGTACTGGAATCAAGACTAAAGAGGCGTGTTTGCGGAAAGGATACAGAGAAGGACGGGGAACAAGCTCAGGGTTTCAGATGTCGATTGACATTACGCTTGAATATTTGAAGATTATAGTCATCGGGAAAGCAAGTAAGGGGAAGGGAGTTACACAGACGGGAAGTGCGGGAGAAGAAGCTGTTTGAGTAGAAGAGGCGGTTATATTTAACCGTTTTGACAGTGAAAGGATGAGACCGAGATGCCAGCCTGGTAGCTTGCTTAAATTCATGAAAGTCTGGGAACGAGTGAAATTAGCTCGTCGGAACAGTTGCCGTGAAAATACTTGTAGAAGAGGCAAAAAAATAAAAAAAAATGCTAAAGAACTTCGGATTATTTACCTAACGTGTTTCTTTCCTATTTTTGTATATATTTGCACACACACATATACATATATATATATATATATATATATATATATATATATATATATATGAAAAAAAATATAGTCTTAAGATATGCTATATTCATGGGATAAAGTGCTCAATATTAGAGATAGAGCATGTGTAAATATAAAAGTGAACATAAAGTCAACACTTCAGGCGACAGTCTGTGACATGCTATATGCAATCGTCAGGCAAACGTGGCCTGACGATTGCTTATATGTTCACATGGGTTAACTATACTTATAAATTATGTGTATGTGTATGTTGTGTATTTATATATATATATATATATATATGTGTGTGTGTGTGTATATATATATATATATATATATATATCATGTAATAACTCGGCTTCTTCGTTCAATGTTGGCGTTGGAAAGTATTTTTTTCTCTGTATAATGTGGGCGTTGAGCAATTTATTGTGTAGGTAGGTGTCTGCTTTTCCTTGTTCGGGTTTTTTTTTTACTTGTCTTAGGTGTTAGGTCTTCTGACAAATTACTGTTGGCTACAAATATAACATTAATAATAAAAATAAGCAGCTAAGGAGTCTTCTTATGTTGCACACAGGAAAAAAAGAGTGGTCTATGCCATATAAAATGACAGCGCTTTATTATATTTTAAATCAGATTTGAAATGAGTAGTGACCGGCCACGACTTCCAGTTTCATATATTTTTAAGCAATCATCAAGCGGTCGGTAACAGTAGTGTGTGAAAATTGGAACATTTATAGCGCCATGCAAGTCCAAGATGGTAAAAGTGTAACCGGAGCGTGTATATAGTTAACGCTCTGACCAAATTCACCGGAGGTGAATTGGGGTGGTAACCCATCCGGCCAAGATCAAAATAGCCGTCAAAATCACAATTAATTATTTTTAAACCAGAAATGGTTCACTGGTGAATATATGAACATCTATATATATATATATATATATATATATATATATATATATATACTTTAGCATATTATATCGAAAACATGTTGAGCCCTCTTTTGAATTAAATGTTACTAACGTGAGAGTTATACTCAATTCGTTCTCATCTTAACTGGATATCTACAGGGTGTCCATAAAGTTCGTGTGCACTTTAAAAAATTTATAACTTTATTTGTATTTGCGATAGAAATAATTTGTAAAAAGGATTAGAAAGAAGTAAATCTATGTTTTTTAAGGTTTTAATGAAATTTTATTTAAGTTTCCACATGTCCTCCATCATTAGCAATACAAAGGGTAATACGATTTTGCAGTTCACGGAAAACATTTGCCAACTGATTTACAGTAATGCCTGAAATTACATTAGTTATTTTAGCTATACTTAAAACTAGGTACATTATACTTTATAACATTTTTTACAGATTATCTCTATCGCAAATATAAATAAAGTTATACATTTTTTTAATGTGAACACTAACTCTATGGATACCCTGTGTATATATATATATATATATATATATATATATATATATATATATATATATATATATATATTCAGTTGTATGGATATGGGTTTGTGACCATGGGTTTCACGCTTTTGCGATCAACCGACAAAATGGTTTGTCAAACCAGTTTGTCTGATTTTCGTAAACGTAAGCGTGAAACCCAGGGTCACAAACCCATATCCATACAACTGAATGTGTTAGCTCTATCACTGATATTGAGCGCTTTTTCCGCATAAATATATATATATATATATATATATATATATATATATATATATATATTATAAGTTAATTGATTTAAAATATGTTTTTTTCACTACACAGTTCTAACCATGTTTCAAAAATGGAAGCTAAAAAGCCCCGAATTTAATTTTGTAATTAAATTAAAGACATTAATTCCATTTCATCCTCAAGCGAATTTTGGAGTAACTTTTAAAATTACTGGGTTTAAAGACACAGCTAAGATAAAAATATCTATAAGAACACTGGATTATATATTTTACTGTTCTTTCTTTATTTATATATATATATATATAGTTGCGTTGATGTGAGTTTATGACCCTGGGTATCACGCCCTTTGCGATCATCAGATTTCTCTGATGATTGCAATGGCGTGAAACATAGGGTCACAAACTCACATTTGTCCAACTAAATATGTTAGCTGTATCACTGATATTGAGCGCTTTCCAATAAGTAGCGCGCATATATAAATATATATAAAAATTGCATATATATATTTATATTTATATACATACATATTATACATATATATACATATATATATATATAGAGAGAGAGAGAGAGAGAGATAGAGAGAGAGAGAGAGAGGGAGGGAGGGAGAGAGAGAAAGGTCAGTTTTACTGTATGCAGCATTCATGAGTTAAAGTGTTCGATATTTGGAATAGAGCGTATGTCAATATAAATATAAAAGTGGACATTGAAGTCAACACCGAGCGGCGACAGTCTGTTTCATACTTGAACGCGATCGTCAGGCCATGTATATAGATTCTTGTTATAGAGGAGTTTTACAAATTTAATAGCAATAGAAAAAAATAGAGACGGACTTTTTAATGCTTGAATCCATATACAGTAATTTGTTTTAATTCATAACGAATTATTAAATAAATAAACTGAAGCAGACTTCAATTAAGTTGCTTCACTTTACACTGATCCCCTTTGGGAAAGGCATGAACCCACATCTCTTTCTATTCGTCGTATCGCACTTCGAGCAGTGTAAAGCAGTCCATTTCAGACAATGGTTCTGATCCCTTTTCTGCCCATTGCATCAAGGCTATAGGACCTAGTTTGTCCTGCTATTTTACCCATAAAATTTAATAGCAATAGAAAATGTTGATGGATTTTTAAACTTGAATCCGTATACAGTAATTTGTTTTAATTCATAACGAATTATTAATTAAATCAACTGAAGCAGACTTCAGTAAACAAAATGTTCAATAGAATGCCACGGTATTGGAATTCAATAAACAAAATTCTATGAATAAAAAAGTAAAATATTCCCTCGTGAAAACCTGCAATTTCCTCTGCAGGATTCCCCTCCGACCCTAGTTGAGAACCCCTGGGTAATAATTATCTTTGTATAATGCGAAGGACCTTTGACTTGCATAAATATATACTTTGGCTTACGTTCCCTTAGTTGTGATTGGTAGCCCTAAAAATGATTTTGTCCAAAACTTACAGTAATGCTCTTCGGACCGTCATCAACTCTGTAGGGACCTATAATTTTAATATCTATGATACTAGTCGAAAACTATACTCGTCCGGCTCTCTATGGTCACCTAAGATACGTTGGTTGATTATTGCTATGACTGAACGAACATTTCATTTACAATCAGCAGGTTCCACCAATGTAGCTTTACATTCATCAATCCCATATCGAAATATGAGCAAAATTATCTTACAATGCTGGCGTCATCGAGATCTCTCTTCCCGATCCTACACTTTATCTGCTATCTACTAACGATCTACCTTGGCGTATTCTTAGATCACTAGTAAATGTATCTGCAAATGGGAGCACCACTAAACATCTTATCTATCCCAGGGGTCGGCAACCTTTTGCTAACTATTTGCTGACTTAGGGTTCTAAAATTATTCAGCATGCCAACAGCATACGTATTTTTTATACAAGTCAAGGTCAATATGCCTATTCTACAATATATTTCATATAGTAATATATAGTATATATACATTAGTATATATTAAAATTGAATCAGCTAAATATCTTCTTTGCGTTTTAGTAGTTATTGGTTTGGACTTTGTGATATCATTTGTGGCTGCATGCCATGTATGGCATGTGTGCCGTAGATTGCTGAACCCTGTTTAAGTGTTAATTAGCTAAGTGTACAAGAGACAATGTCTACCAGCCTGTCCCTACTTTCCTTTGGACTTGTGCCACAAAAATTGTATTGTATATATTGTTTTTAATAAACATTTCTACATAAAATTTAGGGGTTTAGCTCGAGAAATCCTGGTCTGCAGTGAAGAGCCAATGTTCCTGAAAAGAGCTTCAATTTTGCATTAAAAGCATTTAGACTTCTTTTGGGAGGATCTTCAGTGCCAAAAATGGATTCAGCACCTCCCCAAATACATAAGAATAGAAGTCTAGATCAGGGTTCAGCAATCTTTGCTATTTACCGACTTAAGATTTTAAAATCATTCAGTGTGCCAACAGCATATGTATTTTTATACAAGTCAATGTCAATATACCTGTTCTACAATATATTTTAGATAGTAATATACGGTATATATACTTTAGTATATATTAAAATTGAAACAGCTAAATATCTTCTTTGTGTTGTAGTACTTATTGGTTCGGACTTCGTGATGTCATTTGCAGTTGCGTACCATTGGAAATTGCTTGACGTGCCATGTGTGACACGTATTCTGTAGGTTACCGACACCTGCTACAAGCAACCTCCTACAATCAAAAATATGTTTAGGTTATAAATGACCTATAAAGGGTTGATAAACCGTAAAAGAAAATCAATCAATCAACCCGACAGAATGTGGCGCGTGAAATGAACATAGTTATAAATTTTGCATTAAAAACATTTAGACTTCTTTTGGAAGGATTTTCAGTGCCATAAATGGATTCAGCACCTCCCCAAATACATAATAAAAGTCTAGACCAGGGGTCGGCAACGTTTTGCTAACTATGTGCCGACTTAGGGTTTTAAAATCATTCAGTGTACCAACAGCATACTTACTTTTATAGAAGTCAAGATCAATATACCTGTTCTACAATATGTTTTATATAGTAATATATACTATATATACTTTAGTATCTGTCTATATTTCTGCGATGAGGTATTATGTACACTATTTACATTATTGTGCCTCAAGGACACATGGCACAGTGGATAAAGGCGTTGGTTAGATCCAGTGACACGACCCAAACAGTGAGAGTTCAATACCGGGTTAGAGCAGTGGAGAACTTTCAGAGGGAAATTAGCAGGAGATAACTGATAAATGACATCCATTAAACAGGGCACGTGGAACTAGAACAGTCTACTTCAGTGAGCGAAATAAAGGGTTTGGTTCAACATTCAAAG
Source organism: Acanthosepion pharaonis (assembly GCA_903632075.3). Classification (NCBI taxonomy): domain Eukaryota; kingdom Metazoa; phylum Mollusca; class Cephalopoda; order Sepiida; family Sepiidae; genus Acanthosepion; species Acanthosepion pharaonis. The sequence goes on from CAHIKZ030000818.1 coordinate 2,880,309, forward strand.
CATACAACGGCCAAAACGTTGTAATAAATATAGCGACAAAGATGAGGACTAAAATAATGTAAATAGTGTATATACTTTAGTATATATTAAAATTGAAACAGCTAAATATCTCCTTGCGTTGTAGTAGTTATTGGTTCGGACTTTGTGATGTCATTTACGGCTGCGTACGATTGGAAATTGCTTGGCGTGCCGCGTGTGGCACGCGTGCCGTAGGTTGTCGGCCCTTGTTTTAAATGCTGTGTAATTCTTAGTTGAAAATGGACAAATGAACACGTGGCATATTTAACGGTATTTACATTTAGATTAGCATCCTCATCTTTGTTGTTGTTATCACGTTTCTGCCATTGTATCTTCCAGTTTTCTACAGGTGTTTGCCAATGCAGCCAAAATTCCAGTTGAACCCTTTGTTTAATCTACAGATGTAGAACCGTCCTGGGTATGACGATAAACTACATCCAGCAGCAAGGCCTCTGATCAGGAGGTTTTGAGGAGCGTGGAACCACCTCTTAATTGCTGGTGTTTCCAGATCCACATTGACCCGGGGTGGTAGCACCTGTTAGGGTCCCAGCTATGAGCAAATAGTTAACACCCAAACTTGCGTAAAAATAGGTTTTAATACCAGAAATGCTTTGTAATAAAATAAATTATTACTAGCAATAATTTTTGAAGGAAAAATTATCAGCAATACTTTAAAAAAAAAATACCTGTAATACAAACAGCTATACATTCTTAAGAAGTTAGATTGTACTAAAAAAATATGAGTAATTGAAAAATGGTTCAAATATATATGTATACATACACACCATTTTTTCCAAACTATCGCTATGAATCTATTAGGTTGGTGCAAAAATAATGACGTAATAATGTAGTTTTGTGACGTATTTTTTAACGTCAAAAAACGACATTATTACGTCTTTATTTTTGCACCAGCCTAATATTTTTAAAAATTGTTAGCATTAAATGACCCACTGAGGTTTTGATATGCCATAAAACAAACCAACCAACCAGCAGATGTAGAGGTTCTTCTTCCACTGTCCATATCTAGACATATGTTGTACTTTTTAATTCAGTTATTACTTACCCTGTTTCCACTCAGTTTAAGTCTACATTATCCAACCCAGGGATTGAACCCCCAAGAATTACTATGTTGCCAAATTCACAAAGCAACTCTTTTAAGCCATTGGCAGTAATTTGAATAGCTCATAAGAGTTTTCACATATAATGGAAATTACCGATTCTATGCGAATTATTATGATTTCCCAATGACTTATTATAAATTTACTCAGATTTCTGATCTGAATATTTTGGGTTTGTTCAAACCAAAACAATTTGAATTTCCCCAGGCAAATCAATACTTATTTGAGTACTTCTCTTGCCTCATTCTGACTTGCATCATCTTGAGATTAAGAGACCAATTTTAGAACAGGTAATTAGGATCAGAAGTCACACTATTTAGATAAGAATCAGATAGCAGGAAAATGTGTTAATAGTTTAAGGTAGTCAAAGAACTTGATTGTACGTTAAGGAGGAATACTTACCCATGGAGAAATGCGTGGTCAAGGTGTTCACACAGCCGATGGCAATGCCAGCTACTGTTAGTCAAGACAATCTCTGATTCCCCTGTACATAATTGATATTCCTGAATCTGAAATTAAAAACAATAGTCATAAAATAATTTTTTTTTTGATAGGCAAGCAATATCTTATTATAATTCAGCTTGTACCCCCCGCCTTAGTTAGCACAACCAATATGCACTACCAATAGCTCATAAATAATGGACTATTCCATTTTGATCATGTGGAAAGATGGAAAAGACATGCTACTTAGTTTCAGCGAGAAAATGAAAGAAAAAGGTTTCAATGTTTGTTTCAGTGAAAAGTTGTCATTTCCAAATTTTTTTCATTTGTACCCCCTTACTTCTTAACATAATAACCAGCATTCATATTTATGATTATTATTGCAATATTTAGCTTAAGTTGCTAAACTTGGATATTTAATGATGTGGCAGATGAATTTCTACGGATATTTTATTACTGTAGAATTTGCCATGAGCTTATTCGATCATTAACTTAAGAATTAAGATTCATCAGAAAATTCAAATAGGAAAATGTTCATGGAGTGACATTTTGATCTTAGGCAGAATGCACAGATACAACAGTGATTATATAAATGCAGAAATAATCAGTTGTTTTTATGGATAATTTTTATGGATTCCCCTGGACATATTTAATATAGTTTGTTTTTTGTTTGTTTGTTTTTTAGTTCAGTTTCTTCTTACGGTAGGGAAAACACAAAACATCCCCCCAAAGAAGATTTTTTACTGACTAACATGAACCCTTGACTGTTATTCATAATATCACGTGGACTTTTACTAACTACATGATATATAGTGCATAAATATTGAATAGAAAAATGTGTGTCTCAATTCTAAAGTGTGCTACTTGAAAAGATAAAAGATTTCTAAGAACTATAAATGCCAAATAGATGAAAATCTGCTTTAAATGCTGTGTAATTTTTAGTTGAAAATGAACAAATGAACACGTGGTATATTTAACAGTATTTACATTCAGACTAATATCCCCATCTTTGTTGTTGTTATCACGTTTCTGCAATTATATCTTCCAGTTTTCCTCAATTGTTTGCCAATGCAGGTAAAATTCCAACTGAACGTTTTATTCAATCTACATATATAGAAGTTCCCATTCCACTGTCTATATCTAGGCATATCTCATCTTGTTCTTTTTAATTCAGGGATTAAACCCCCAAGTACCATGTTGCCAAATTTACAAAGCAACTCTTTTAAGCCAGCATACGTATTTTTATACAAGTCAAGGTCTAAATATCTTCTTTGCGTTGTAGTAGTTATTGGTTCGGATTTTGTGATGTCATTTGCGTACCATTGGAAACTGCTTGGCGTGACATTTCCTTAATCATTTCACCCCAAGCAAAGCAATGAAGCCGCAAAGACGCAAAGTGTTACTGAGTCTGAGAGAATATAAGGATATGAGAGAATACACTATTATGGAAAGAGAACAATAAAAGAAAAGAAATTAAGAAGACAAAAGATAACGATTGACATTGCATTTAAATTGTTTAAGGTCAAAGTTGACAGAAAAGCAAGAATCCGGATTGGTGTTCCACAAGCGAAAATTGAGCGAGAACAATAGAAGAGTAATCAGGAAGACAGTAGATAACGATTGACATTGCATTTACATTTTTGAAGATCAAAGTTGACTGGAAAGCAAGAAGCCGGAAGAGATTTCCACAAGTGAAAATTGAGCGAGAACAATAGAAGAGTAATCAGGAAGAGAGTAAATAATGATTGATATTGCATTTAAATTATTGAAGATCAAAGTTGACTGGAAAGCAAGAAGCCGGAAGAGAGTTCCACAAGTGAAAATTGAGCGAGAACGCTAGAAGAGTAATCAGGAAGACAGTAGATAACGATTGGCATTGCATTTCAATTTTTGAAGATCAAAGTTGACTGGAAAGCAAGAAGCCGGAAGAGAGTTCCACAAGCAAGAAGTGCGATAGAAGAAATTGTTAGCATAGAACTTACGGAAAACAAGAAGCTGGAACAGAGTTCCACAAGCGAAAATTGAGTGAGAACAATAGAAGAGTAATCAGTAATCATATAGTAAAGTGACCATAGAAGAAAATTTAATCAGAAAAATACTATGAAACTATTTATAGAAAAGACATAGGGAAGTTCCGTTACGCACAAGATATGCTTTAATGAAAAATTAAATCAAAACAACTTTTTCAAAACATCCTGCTGCGTCTGACTAACTTTTACACACTTTATCATCCAGAATGCTTCTCAAGCATATTTGAATATTATCATTAATATCCGTCTCTGCTTTTTATCATTTTTATCTTGATCTCTGACGAAGCTGTAATAAAGTGAAACATGTTAGATTAAGATCTGTTTATATATATATATATATATATATATATATATATATATATATATATATATATATATATATATATATATATATATATATATATATATATATATATATATATATATATATATATATATATATATATATATATATATATTTATATTAGAGGAGGCACGGTGGAGTAATGGATAGCGGCTTGGATTGAGGAATCGGAGAGCCGAGTTCGAATTTACGTGCCCTTGGGAAGGTGTGAATCCTCTTCTTCTTCCTCCAGCTATGGGTAAATAGCAGGACGGACTGGGTTCTATAGCCTTGGATGCCAACTGGTTTAGAAGAATTACAACTCAGAATTCACAACCTACGGAGGGTCGTTTGGGAACCTTGTGACATTCGGTGCACCAGGTCTCTGTATTCGTCCCTTCAAAAAGTGTGGATGGTTCTGTACGTAACCTTCACCACTATAATCAAATCTCATGTGCTGTTGTCGGGCTGTCGGTTTCCTAGGAACTGATCTGCTTGATCCTCATACGTCGAATTCGACGGGAGAGTCGAGTATATATATTATACAGCATGAAATCCCAAATTATCTAGTGTGGGTATAACATATTTCAAATCGGCGCAAACTTGCGCCAGTCCGCTTCAGCTATATAGCCGGTTTGAGATAGGCTATACACACATGAGGTAAATTGGATTTCATACTGTATAATATATATGCCCTGTTATAATGAATACATTGAGTTCTCTTTGTGGGTCAATTTTAATATTTGATATTACTAGGATCCACCTGTATTATATACTAACGGATCTATATGAGATAACCATATATATATTTTATATATGAAGAACAATATTGAGGAAAAATATATGACAAAGTTTTCCTTAGGACTTCGTCGGACTAAATTGTCATGTTGGTGCGACTGCACATGCGCACGAACGAGGGATGCTGGGAAATTAATTTTTTTTTTAACCTTCTTAGTTTAGATTAATTTCTTTTTCTTTCCAACACTTTTGTTAGTAGATATCCCACAATGCCAGGAACGGTGAAATGTTGTAAGAGCCATGGCGCAAATTTACTATGGATGACCTTACGATCAATACACTCTCGAGATATTCTCATTGTAGTTGGAAAGAATCTATTTTCGTTGTGCAATTGGAAAGCGCCTATCTAAACTCGATATAAAATTTGTTACTACTACATCTAAAACAATAAAAGCGTAAGCCTATACTAAACAAAACAATAAGCTACAACTTAAAGTAGGAATTTACTCGATCGCCTGTAATAATTGTCACAAAAAATACATAGAAGAAACTGTTACAGTTTTTGTGTATATCCAAATAAAATGTTATATGAACACAAAGGGGACATTATACAAAACAATAAGTTAAATGCATTGGTTTCCCACCGTAACGAGACTGACCACAATTTTGACGTTCATTGGTTAATCTAGACATACCCATGAGTATATTTTTAGTCCTGACCTTATGCACCCCACTTTAACTTACGAAAAGACGTACAGATTTGTTTTTAAATTTCCCTCATACATCATTTTTATCATTAGTTATATACCATCTTATTATATATATATATATATATATATATATATATATATATATATATATATATAGGAATATTTTTTGGTTACAGCCTTTCAGTTCAGAATGAAAAACAAAACTATGTTTGAAGAAAATGAGTTGGGATTTTTGAGGATAAGGGAAGCAATCAATTAAATTACCTTTTCAGATCCGACGACCAGATAAATATGTTTTTTTTTTTTGTTTATACATACATACATATATATATATATATATATATATATATATATATATATATATATATATATATATATATAGGTAGGTAGGTAGGTAGATAGGTAGGTAGGTAGGATGAAAACGAATAGCGCATTTAATTTAAAAGCAGGCTGAATACATAAATATTATTTATTTTAGGATATTACAAGAACATGTAACAATCGCTACCCAATTGCAGTCGTGTTTCAACGCGTAACGATGCGTCTCCTCAGGTGATTGTAAGTTACTAGCGAGTGAACGATCGTTATGTGTTGAAACAAGACTGCAATTGTGTAGCGATACTTACATTTTTTGTTGTAATATTCTAATATATACATATTCAGTCCACTAAAACTACATAGCGTTTTTTTTTATTTATGTTAATATTTAACGCAATATATCTTAAAAATTTTCGCAACACCGGTTTGATAGTGAAAATAATGATTTACATGATAAGACCTATCATAATGTAGTAATTCCAAAGGGGGGCAATTTATTACTTAATAATAATAGAAAATCGATCCCCGGACTTTATGCCCGTTAGAAACGTATTAATATTTAACTGAAAATAATATTTAACTGAAAATAATATTTAACTGAAAATAATATTTAAGTGAAATATATCTTGGCTTGGTTAAAACCAGTTTAACTGTAAAAACATTGACTTGCATGATAAATTCTGAAATAATGTAGTCATTTTAATGGGGAATCAATTTATTACTTAAAAATAATGGAAAACCGATCCCCGACTTTATGCCCATAAGAAACGCATTAGGTTTTAATTGAAATATATCTTGGCTTGGTTAAAACCAATTTAAGTGTAAAAACATTGACTTGCATGATAAAATCTGAAATAATGTAGTCATTCTAATGGGGGATCAATTTATTACTTAATAACAATGGAAAACCGATCCCCGACTTTATGCCCATAAGAAACGCATTAGGTTTTAATTGAAATATATCTTGGCTTGGTTAAAACCAATTTAACTGTAAAAACATTGACAATGTCAACTGTGTATAATAGATTTCCCAGCTCAACCAAAAAGCCCTTCTTTTTCAAGAGTCAGCATTTGTAAAGTTGTGTTAAGCTGATAATTTATCATCAACCATCTTTTTATAATGAAATTATATTTCTATCTCTCTATATACAGGGTGACCATTATGTCACTATACAGTTACTTACAATAATAATCAAGATAAAGCAAATAATCAACAGTCCATAAATTTATTATTAAAATGGCTCTGGTTAATTCTGGTTAGTAATAATAAAACGCTATGGTAAACAATAGTAAATTGAATGCCAACACTATTTGAACTGCAAGTAAACCTGCTTCAATGCTTGGCTTTTTTATTATAAGGAATTGTATAGTGACTTTATTGCCACCATATATATATATATATATATAGATACACCTAGTGAGCCAGACAAACCTACCTAGGAGGTTTGTCTGGCTCACTAGGTGTATCTAGGTCTGCTCTACGGTTGTATTGAGCGCTTTTGTTAGTTAGTTGTCACTCGTATCGGGTTTTTTTCTTTTGGCTTCAGGCCTGCATCTGTGCGATTTTTTTGTCGACAGAAGTTCATGTTTGTAGCTCTTTCTTTTTTTAAAACCTTTTTTTCCCTCGAGATTGATTTGATTAGCAAATCAAAAATTCGAGGGTTTTTCGAAACGAGTCTAGTTATCTATATATATATATATATATATATATATATATATATATATATATATATATATATATATATTATTTAAAAAAAATTATAGAAAATTTCTGTATCCCCTTACTCCTAAAAATGGAAAGACTTTAGGATGCTGGAAAAAAAAAATAATTAAATCTTCATTGTCTGGCATATTTCATGAACAATTTTTAAAAGAAAGGTTGCTGCCTAAATATGCATTTATATATATATATATAGAAATATAGTCTTAAGGTGTGCTATATTTATGGAATAAAGTGCTCAATATCAGAGATAGAGCGTGTGTAAATATAAAAGTGAACATAGAAGTCAACACTTAGAGGTGACAGTCTGTGGCATGACGATATGCAATATAGCATGAAACAGACTGTCGCCATAAGTGTTGACTTATGTTCACTTTTATATTTATATATATATATATATATATATATACATATATATACATATATATATATATATACATATATATATATATATATATATAGTGTGTGTGTGTGTGTGTGTGTGTGTGTGTGTGTGTGTGTATGTGTGCGTGTGAGACAATAAAGTCACTATACAGTTACAATAATAATTAAGGTAAAGTAATTAATCAACAGTCCATAAATTTATTATTAAAATGGTTTTGGTTAAATCTAGTTAATAACAATAAAATGCTATGGTAAACAATAGTAAATTGATTACCGATAATGTTCGAACTGTAAACCACCTACTTTTTATTATAAGTAACTGTATAGTGATTTTATTACCATACTGTATATGTGTGTGTTTGTGTGCGTGCACGTGTGTGTGTGTGTTTATGTCCGTCACACAAAATATATATGACATATGTATTTGGAATTGTTTATAAATTCAGCATATTATCCGTGAGTATGGAGAGAAACGGCTCAAGGAGATCGAAGCTCACAACAAGAGAAATTCAGACCCCACCCCGACGCCAAGTCCGGGTTCAGCTCCCAAAACTAAAAATAAACCCACAAGGACACAAAACAGCTTGCAGGTTGGACCTGTTAAAAAGAATAAGCCCCTACGAATGTCAAACCTAGACAAACCGACATCGCAACGGAAAGAGACCCTTAAAACCAAAACGTCTTCTATTTCTAAGAGACTGCGCGAGCTGCCGCTCGGTCGAAGCATCATAATGGCCACTTCTAGCGGTGTGCGCACTTCCGGTAGAACGGGAAACGACAATCGATTTCACCGACTCTGGAAAAGCAACTGGTCAAAATTATTCTCCGCTCGCAAAAGCGCCGTCGATGGAGAGAGTCGAAACGTCCAGGGGACGGGAGCCAGATCGGGAGAGAAACGGCGAAAGTCCTCTTCTAATTCGTCCTCGTCCCCCGAGGCACGATCTCGCAAACAGTGTGTTGCTTTCTCCCAGGACATGGGTGGAAGTAAAGGGGATGCCGGAGATGGAGGTATGGCGGGTGATGTATCATCGATATCAGCTAAAGCTACGTCACACTCCGGTCGGAAAACACTTAGCAATCGTTTGTCTAATATTATGAATCAACATAAAGTCTCGCATGGAGCGAAATATTCAGCTGTAAAACCGGACACTAGTGACTCCGATTCGGCCTATACGGATTCTGCCTGTCAACCGCTGACCAAACCGCCGGAGACATCAAAAAAGGATGTTCCAGTGACCGATCGTCGTGTTGGCGGATTCGCTGGACTCTTAAGCGCAGCCGGTTTCCGACGAACGCCACCAGCGAAATCTTCCGAATCAGCAATCCGCAGCGCGCCATCAGTTCCTCATATTTCATTAACTGTTTCCTCGCTGTCAAAAGAAAATGTCTCCCAAGAATTAGTACAATCATCAAACATCCCAGTTGGTGACGTTGTTGTTGATACAGGTGATGCCTCTGCTGTAGGCCAGTCATCTACAAAACCAGTCTCGCTATCAGCGACCATTTTAATGGAAGACGTTAGTGACCACAAAAACACTACCGACATATCTAGTACGTATTGGCCTCCACAGCAAACAAAATATGGCACCTATACAACAACAACAACAACAACCACTACGATCAGTACTACGGCTGCAAATACAAAAGGCTCTGGTAGTATCTCCTCCTTACCGGGCACGATGTCTACGATGCGCGGTCATTTGATGTCTCTTCCAGCTTCCTCCTCCGTGCAGGCTTTTTCGTCCTCCTTCGGGCCGGCCTCGCGAGGTTCCTCTTCACTTTTCTCCAACCCAGCTCGCTCAGCAACAACACACAGTTTCACTTCTTCCTCCTTCTATCCGGGAACCGGGAGTGGCCCCGTCACGAGCCGACCACCCATCACACAGTCCTATTCATTCTCGTCGTCTTCGTCGCCGTCTTTCTATCCCGGCGTGGTCGGCAACGTGTCGACGAGTTCATCGTCGACGCCCAACGTCCATCACGTCGCCTCCGGCCTGACGACGCCCGTCACCATTTCAACCACAGCTAAAACCACATCCGCCACGACGACGACGACGACGACGGCGTCGACGACAACGACGACGACGTCTACGACGACGACGGGCTTAATATCGGCGCCCATCTCCGGAAATAAATTCAGCCTGCTCGCTGGCCGACGTCGCGGGCCGCAGCAGGCGTCAGGGCTGCGTTCCTGTTCGTTGGAGGAATACCGGACGTCGACATCAAGTTCCGATTTTCAACCTTCTTCGCAATTGGTAACATCCAGTTCGTCTTTCTGGACACCAACCCCGGCTGCCCCGCCACCTTCTTACTACTCCAGTTACAGCGTATCCAGTTCTTTCATGCACCCGCAAGTCAACCGATGGATACCCGGAAGTGGATCTACGCATGCGCCATCACTCGGACTCACGACAAGGTATATTGGTATAGACTAAAAACGCATGCCCAAACATTTTTTCGCATGGTTGTTGTACGTAGTTGCATTTTATACGCAGCACTCACACCATCGTATATATGTAAACATTGTGGATATACAAAACAACACTGCATGTTGACTGCCAGTTTCACGTTTCTATACGATCTTCAGACCAAGTGTCTTTAACGGGTTCTGTGTGTAAGTCACGTGGGAATAAAATGAAGTGAGGGAGGGAAAGGAAACCAGCTCTTCCCAGTTTCTTTTGTTTAGCATCAATGCTGAGGTTAATTTATGGATATGATACATTGCTCACTTATCCTGGCTTAACCATAAATTTAACAATATACATAGTATTAATATATAACCCTACAAATCAAAACCTACCCACATTCCTCACCCACATAAGACAGACATGCTTACGGAGCTGTTGAGGCCTCACACTTATACACTCACCCACACGAATATACACACTTACACACATCATACTCACTCCCTAATGAGCCAAATGATAACACACACCCACAGCAGTATACACGCTTACACACATCATACTCACTCACTCCCTAAGAACCAAATAACACACACACACACACTTAACAGAGACACATCCTCTTTCCAGGAACCAATAAAACTGACAAACTGATCAGGGGAATTCAGAGCAGCATGGATCCATCCAGGTCTTATCTCAAATAACAACTTAAAAGAGACTGTTTGACCAACACAAAGACTGACCAAAATTCGCTTTAAAAAATAAAAAATAAAAACAAATGAAAACTACAGACACAAGTTCATTTTCTCCACCAAGACATTCATTTCTGTAGTTCTCCTGATGATGGCCATGTTGGCCGAAACTAGTCGAGGAATCTAAATGAAAAAATAATAAAAACGTAGGAATATTAATATACAACCGAGTGTATCTGAAGATTTTAATTTTTTAATATTTTTATTGTTTAATATATATATATATATATATATATATATATATATATATATATATATATATATATTATGATGAAGTTAATTGGTAATCCGTATGGATAATTCAGGCAGGATATAAATCCCGAGAGCTTAATGTAATAAACAGAGCAAGTAATAATTAACAAATCGGAGACTTCAGAAAGCCATGGTAATATTTTATTTCGCGAGACGGGTAAAATTCGATTTCGCTTCGTCAGAACTAACGGTTTCTAAACAATGAATGGATTTAGAAAATTCTTACAGGAATCAACCGAAGAACGAAATGAAAAACAAGATTAGCGGAAGTTGTGTTTTCAGATAGTTACACAGAGAAGGAAGGGAAGGAGGGTGGGTATATGTCTATAGGAGATGCTATGGTTGCAGCGTTGACTTCTTATTCACTGGACAAGAAAAAGGAATTAAAAAATAAGGAGAAGCAGGGGACAGAAGAGAGGAAGGGAAAAAGTCTAAAAACGAAATGGAAAACAAGATAAGCGGAAGTTGTGTTTATATATATATATATATATATATATATATATATATAAAGATATATTGTTAAATATAACAGACAATGAATGTCTATTATATTTCATCATGCGGCGTTCTAAATTCCGTATATTTGCTTTAATTTCGGGTGAAAATAAAGACAAAAATTGTCCAAAATTTGGATATTTCTTATTATTCTTATTATCCTGTTCCTTGACCTAAGCTTTCGGCTACATGAGCCAGCTTCAGTGTGGCTATGCGGACATTTGAACGAAGGTATTCACCATCAAAGGTGATATCCTGTTATGTTGACATAGAAGATTGCTATGCGACGATAACGGTCGCGTAACAGCAGAGACAGGTCATAAATTCATGATGCGATTCTATGACGTCGTACCACATGAGAGAAGGAAATATTAACAACAGAACCGTAAGTATAGATGCATTGTAATATGTTGTGACTAGTTTGAAATGTAATTTTGCTTTCTTTTAATGCAGATGGACTCCAATATCTGAATGTTCTTTTGTCACCCGAAATTAAAGCAAATATACGGAGTTTACAACGTCTCATGATCAAACATAATAGACATTTAGAACAAGGTTTAGAACGGCTCATTATCAAACATAATAAATATTTAGAACGGCTCATGATCAAACATAATAGACATTTAGAATGGCTCATGATCAAACATAATAGACATTCATTGCTTGTTATATTTAACAATATATGTTTAAATAATGATCTGCTGCCCCAATACACTATATATATATATATATATATATATATATATATATATATATATATATATATAAAAAAAAATATAGTTTTAAGGTGTGCTATATTTATGGGAAAAAGTGCTCAATATCAGAGATAGAGCGTATGTAAATATAAATATAAAAGTGAACATTGAAATCAACACTTAGAGGCGACAGGCTGTTTCAGGCTGGACGCAATCGTCAGCCAAGGGTATTAGCACGTAAGTGAATGTAATCTGTCGGACTCGAATTTGATCTCAGCTCTCCGATTCGTCAATCAAGCCGCTATCCATTACTCCACCGTGCCTCCTTTTATATATATATATATATATATATATATATATATATATATATATATATATATATATATATATATATATATATATATATATATATATATATATATATATATATATATATATATATATATATATATATATATATATATATATATATATATATATATATATATATATATATATATATATATTATTAGTGGAAAATATACATACATATGAAAAATATATCTAAAAAAATTTCCGTACATATATATTTTCAGAAAAAATTTTTCCAAGAGGAAGGATCCAGGTAGAACTCAATGTCTAGGACAGAGTAAGGATATAATAAAAAGGCTTAAACACTAATATTCCATGGACAGAATTTATTCCATTGGAATCGTAAATACGATCCAAATCATCAGACCTACAAATTCAAAATGAAAACAGAAAAAATAACTCCGGAAATCAAAAACGAATTTAGAGAAAAGTAAGTATGAGGAGGAGGGACAGAGAGAATACTAGGAGATGTGGGTGGGGTGGGGAATTTAAAAAAGAAGAGAGAAAGAAAGTCGACGGATGTCTAATGCATAAAGATACATTTCGTGGTGACATACATACATCACAGACAATTGGAAGTTAGGATAGGAAGTAGGGGGAAAAAGAAAAGAGGTGGGGAGAGAGATGGGACGAAGAAAAAAAAAAAATTGTGTTTACTTAAAGGGCCGCTTTGTAATTGAGAAAATTAGTATAGACTCCAGGTTAGAATCAAATATAAATATATGAAGGTGAATATAAAAGATTGTCTTATTTAGCAAGGCCAAAATTTTTCTATGTTTAAAAAAAATATTAATACACAAAAAAAAAACAATACAAGTAGGTACATACACTTAGGCATGTACTCACACACACACCCAGACATACGTGTACATACACATGCACATACATACACACATACATATATATATATATATATATATATATATATGTGTGTGTGTGTGTGTGTGTGTGTGTGTGTGTGTGTGTTTTGTGGTACAAAACTTTATGACTGCCATAAAAAGAAAAAAAAAATTTTATTACCACTCATGATGATAATAAATAAAAAGTAAAACTGAAAAATGGGCGAGTTAACCGGTTTCGAACCTCGCTCAACAGAGCTAAATCGAGGTTAATAAATTATAACAAAATTATCACTAAAAAAAATGGAAAATATGTATTGAAATATATATATATATTGCTCAGATGGATATTAGTTGGAGGCCCAATACGAAGTCCTTCTGTTTACACAGAGAGGGCTTCAACGATAAAATATAAATGGCTTCCAAGACTTTTAAGTGGTAATTCGAGTGGGACTTGCTAAGAATGGTAAATGAGTCCACACTAAAACTAGTAGCACAATTATGGCTATTTATTAGGTGTTCTGCGATGTAAGACCCGGATGTATTGGTCAGAATGTCTGAAGAAGTGCACTTAAGATTGCAGATTTTCGTTGAAACGTGTTGCTTTATTCTGACATCCAGCCTTTGAGTTGTTCTCCTTACGTAATACGAACCACAACTACATTTAAAGGAATAAATCAAAGAACTATCATGACGTGGAGGTAGAACGTCCTTACGCATGGACGGAAGGACAGGCTTGGCAGAGAAAACCACATCAGTCTTAGCGGCAAAGTAAAAATGTCGAATTGCTACAGAAACCCGCTTAGCATAACTATCACTGATTTTACCCAGCCAAGGAATGTGCATGTACACAGGACATCTATGTACTATAGCAGGTTTAACTTTATTGAATTCAGCAATTTTATTCTTAATTATTGCTAGAACAATGCTTAATGGACTGGCATTGTTACAGAGTGTAGTATTAATAAACTTAAGTTCATCATCTAACTTAATTTCAGAACAGATCATAAGAGCCCTATGGGTAAGGGTTTTAATTAAATTAATTTTGCGTTTCATAGGATAAAAAGAAACCCCACGGGTATAAAAACCAGTGAACATCGGTTTACGGTAAACAGAACTAACAAAACCCGATGAAAATCTGTTAACCAAATCATCAAGAAAAGGAAGCGACGAATCAACTTCCTTTTCTTGTGTCCCTTAATAATATGCATCCAGCATTAAAATTTACACAAGAAAAGGAAGTTGTCTCTTCCTTTTCTTGATATATATATATATATATATATATATATAGGCTCCTGAGAAATTTATTTCGGTTGAGCTGTCTGGGGGAGGAAGTGTGGGATTGTAAACAGTGACTATTATGGCTATTATAGCAAGACTCTTCGGTAAAGCGAATCGAGTCCTCTCAGTCACTGTTTGTTTATCTAAAAATAAATACGCTAAAATTCACATTCATCCCTGCCGTTCGCCGACGGCTTAGAGGTAGAATCTCCGACTGACGCCAATTCAGTTGGGTTTCGATCCTAGTTAGAGGCAACACTAAAGGGCTGCGAAACAGTCTCTCTGTGGATGACTATATATATATATATATATACATATATATATACCAGAAGAAAGAACAGTCAGATTTATAATACAGAATTCTTTTACATTTATTTTTAAAAACAGTGCGCGATATGCTGTAGAGGATAATATTATTTTAAGTTCAATTTAAGATTTAGGTTTTGGTAATTTCTGCGTCGCGATGAACGTATATTTATATATATATATATATATATATATATATATATATGTAAAAAAAAATTCTTTGGAGTCTTAAATATTATTTTTTATATTAAGTATAAAGGGTTCTTTTAAAAAAACATAATTTGCATTAAAAATTAATCTGGATCAACGTATTTTAGCTGAGTTATTTTATGTCTACATGCATTCATTTTTCTTGTTTGATAAGCTAGGGTCATTTAAGGCTTTTAAGATAATTACTTTTTCAACAAGGCATAAATTACATCTATTGCCTTTCCCATTGTAATATTTAGCTCTTGTTACATTATCCTACGTAATAATCGGTGTATTACCACCATTCTTTAATTGCCAGAAATGTTTTGAGAGAGAGGCGCTGTTTATGTATTTTATATTGGTCTAAGTCTACCAATGAGATTTCCAAGGACATATATATATATATATATATATATATATATATATATATATATATATATATATATACAGATACTTGTACCCACAGAACATAGACTTGAACAAAATAAAGGTCATTATTGTATCTTTAGGATCTTTTCGTCCAGCGCTTTTTTTCAAAGGTAATCGTTGGCAAAATACAAAAACAATCAAGACACATTAATAATAATAATAATAATATGTATAAATAATTATTATTTATTAATATGTATAATATTATTAATATATACAAATAATTATAAATAATAATAATAATAACGAATGAGGAAGAAAAATTGTTCACGAACGCAGGACTCAAAGGGTTAAAAATGCCTTCGAATGAGTGATGCCTTTGGGTCTTAAGGAAGACCACACTTGTTTGAACCTTGTTGAATGGCGCTACGCAATCACAAACCATACCTAATAAGAGAAACGATGTCACTTGGAGACTTTTAACAGCAGCAACAATTAAAATGGATTTCACATGTAAATCGAAGAGAAAATAATGACATAATCAAGATGGTGACATTCCACATGACTTCAAATAGAAAGTTAGGAAAGAAACTCCAACCAACTTTGGAAAGAGCTATAATAGCTACTGGACTTGTGATTGTTTTGATTGGTTTTGTTTTATGGCATATCAACCTCAGTGGGTCATTTAATGCCAACAAAATTTTGAAATAGATTCAAAGCGATAGTTTGGTAAAAACGGTGTGTATGTATACATATATATTTGAACCCTTTTTCAATTACTCATATTTTTGAGTACAATTCAACTTCTTTTAGAAAATTTACAATCTTGGATTGTTTTATTTTCGTAAAAAGTTGTTTTTTTTTTAATTACTCACTTGGTTTTGGTTTGTTTTGTTTTACGGCATATCAACTACAATGGGTGCTTTAATGCCAACAACTTTTTTTTTTCTGGTAATATTTTGTTTTGTCAAAAATCTATTTCTGGTAATATATTATTCCTCAAAAATGTATAGCTGGTAATATTATTTTCAAAAAACTATTGCTGGTAATTTTTTTTTTTTTCAAAACTATATTGCTGGAATTTTTTTTTTTTCTTCAAAAATTTATTGCTTTTTACCTCAGTTTCGGGGTTAACTATTTACCCATAGCTGGGACCCTAACAGGTGCTACAACCCCGGGTCAGGATAGACCACCAGCAATTAAGAGGTGGTTCCATGCTCCTCAAAACCTCCTGATCAGAGGCCTTGCTGTTGGATGTAGTTTATCGTCTTAACCTGAACTCGGGTGTAGTTTATCGTCTTACCCAGGATGCCGGATGTAGTTTATCGTCATATCCAAGACGGACTGGACTTTTGATGCCTATTGCCCCGAAAAACTGTTGAAAATAGAATAAAAATTATACATTTCAACTGACAGTAGTCAGTGAATGCCGAATGTTTCCTTATAAGTAAACGGCTAATGTTATCATTAATAACGTGGGTTGTCTGAAAATCCCACAGATGTTTTACTTTAATATTTAGCAAGTTGTGGGCCAAATGTTCATTGTTGAACAAGTACTATTGTCAAATAATTACGACTAGAAATACCCTTGAAAAATTCACAGGTTTAATGTTCTGGTGATCTTAACTTTTAGATTAATGAATGAATAAGCTCATGGCGAGTTCTACGACAGTAAAATATCCGTAGAAGTTCCCCTATCTCATCAGTAAATAATTGAGTTTAACGACTTTAACAAAATATTGCAATAACAATCATAAATATAACTGCTGGGTATTATTTTAAGAAGTAAGTGGGTACAAATAAAAAGATCTGAAATTGACAACATTTTCTATTTCATTAAACCGACGTTAAACATGTCTGTCTTCCCTTCTTGCTTTTCTTCTTTCTTTCTTTCATTCATTTTTTCACTGAAACCATGTAGTGCCTTTTCCTCTCTGTCCCTGCGATCAAAAAGGAATAGTCCATTCTTTATGGGGTATTGTCAAGAGACGTTAAACCCGTCTGTCTTCCTTCTTTATTTCCCTCTTTCTTTCTTTCTTTTTTCTTTTTTTTTTTTCTTTCTTTCTTTCTTTCATTTTCTCAATGAAACCATGTAGTGCCTTTTCCTTTCTGTCCATGCGATCAAAAAGGAATAGTCCATTCTTTATGAGGTATTTGCAGGAGACGTTTAACACGTGTCTTCCTTCTTTATTTCCCTCTTTCTTTCTTTCTTTTTTCTTTCTTTTTTTCTTTCTTTCTTTCTTTCTTTCTTTCATTTTCTCAATGAAACCATGTAGTGCCTTTTCCTCTCTGTCCATGCGCTCAAAAAGGAATAGTCCATTCTCTATGAGGTATTTGCAGGAGACGTTAAACACGTCTGTCTTCCTTCTTTATTTCTCTCTTTCTTTCTTTTTTCTTTCTTTCTTTTTCTTTCTTTCTTTCTTCCTTCCTTCCTTCCTTCCTTCTTTCCTTCTTTTCTTCCTTTTTTTCTTTCATTTTCTCAATGAAACCATCTAGTGCCTTTTCCTTTCTGTCCACGCGATCAAAACGGAATAGTCCATTTTTTATGGGGTATTGTCAGGAGAAATTAAACACGTCTATCTTCCCTTCTTCTAGTCTTTCATTCAATTTCTCACTGAAACCAAGTCGTAACTTTTCCTTTCTGTCCACGCGGTCAAAACGGAATAGTCCATTATTTATGAGATTTTGACAGGACGTAACGGTCGTGCAAATCAACGGAGAGTGGGAGAAGCCCAATTATAATAGGATGGGTTTCTCGTTTTTACTCCTTTTTATGAATCACAAAGTAAGGACTTTCTCTGGTCATTGTGGTAGAAACGTATACAGAGATCACAGTGACCTTTTTTTTCGTTGCTTAAAACAATAGTTAATGAGGACGGACAGATTGATCATAAATCATTCTGAAAGATCGCACTGATAATGAAAGCTATTGTTTACATAGCGGAATCATTGAATCTAAAAAAAATTCCTTTTTGAATATCGGCCTTTTCATTCGATTTTTCAAAGTACAACATTTTGTTATTGTCTATTTTAATTTATTCAATAAAATCCAGAAAGAAAACATAAGGCACCCTATAAAGAAACACCATCTAAAGTGACACCATATAAAGAGACACCATATAAAAATCACCATATAAAGAGACACCATATAAAAAGTCACGATATAAAAAGATATCATATAAAAAGACACCATATAAAGAGACACAAGATAAAAAGATACCATATATAAGACACCATATAAAGACACAGTATAAAAAGACACAATATAAAATGACACAATATGAAGAGACACAATATAAAAAGATAAAATATAAAAAGGCACCATATAAAAGACACAATATAAAAAGACACAATATAAAAAGACACAATAAAAAAGACAATATAAAACGGCACAGTATAAAAGGGAATCATATAAAAGATATCATATAAAAGATATATAAAAAAAACACCGTATAAAGTGACATCATATAAAAACCCACCATGCAAAAAGACTATGTAAAAAGACACCATTAAAAAGACATAATATGAAGAGGCATCATATAAAAAGGCACAATATAAAAAGACACCATATAAAAATACACAATATAAAAAGTCACCATATAAAAAGGCAAAATATAAAAAGGCACCATATAAAAGACACCATGTAAAAAGACGTCATATAAAAGACACCATATATTAGTTTAAAAAAAAAACAATATATAAAATTAAGTATCGAAAAAAACACTATATAAAATTAAGAATAAAAACACTATATAAAATTAAGTCTAAAAAGAACACTATATAAAATTTAGTCTCGAAAAAACACTATATAAAACTCGTCATTATTTAATCCATAATGCTGAATGCGTTAAAATTAATAAACATTTTAATAAGGAAAATCTCAAGTTGATGTTAAAAATTACCACAAAACGTTGTTGACTTATTTAAGATGAATCATCACCTATATTGCATATGATCCATTATTGTACATAATGAATACGATCTTATGAAAATTGAGATGTACTAGAGTGGGGAACCTTATATATATATATATATATATATATATATATATGAATGTAGGTAGAAAAAGCAAATATTGTTAAGATAACGACGATTTTTCTTGGAGGTTTTGACGTCATTCTGGGATTTATTTATTTTCGTCCAAATCCCTGAATTTGTTTTGCTCAAGATTAATCAAAAATACACGATATAATATTTACCATTTTTATCCATGATATTGACTGTTTTAAATTATTCAATGTTTTAACAAGAAAATTCTCAAGTTGATGTTAAAAATTACCACAAAACATTGTTGAATTATTTTAAGATGAATGATCTATTATGACGGGTCTCTAATTTGTATTTAGACACATTGTATTTATTTTCCATTTTTCTAGTTGAATTGTTCACCTATATTGCATAGGATCCATTATTGTACATAATTAGGTTACAATAAAATTTGTATTTTATATGAATACTACATTATTAAAATTGAGATGTAGTAGAGAATAGGATGATAGATTTGGAGCAGCCCATATCATAGTTTTGTGGGGCCATAAGACCTTTACACCCGTCAGGCACGGGGTATTATCGTATTGTTAAAGTAAGCTTTCTTGCAGTCTACCTCTCTATTGGGCTGTAACAGCGCCGTAATACTGTACAGTGTTTTAAAAAGTCCAGCTCCTACAGATAGAGGACCTGTTTACTTTTTTATCCCCACCATCCAAAAGAAAGCTAGAAGACTTCAACATTGGAAATGGGATCAAGGTCCGATAAGTAAGTTCAATCAGTTCGATAAGGTCAAATTAGCAGCTGACCTCTAGAATGACTTACGGTCGGTTGTTAGCTAGGGCAAGGAATGGCTTGTTAATTTTAACGACTCCAAAATGAAACTTCTCTCGATGAATCACCTGAAAGACCTCTTCCTACCTTCTATCAGCATGGCTCATGTTAATCGCCATGAGAATGACGCGCTGGGACTTCTCCGGTTCTCGTCCGACATAAAATATGAAGATTATATTGTATCCATTGCTAGGTCTGCTGCTAAGAAAGTTGATTCACTGTATCGTTTTTCTCTTCTGAATCTATCTTACATATTTATAAGTCCACCATTCGTCCATGCTTTAAATATTGCCGCCACATATGGCCCGGAGCTCCGGCTGGATATCTAAAGATTCTTCATAAAATCCAAAAAGAATCGGCAATATTACTGGTCCTGACCTGGCATCACGGTTTCAGTCTCTTTCCCACCGCCGTAATGTAGCATCCCTGTGAGTTTTCTATAAATATTTCATTGTAAATAAACTCTTCGCTATGGTACCTAGACTTTAAGAATTTAAGCGCAGTACTAGATTAGCAACAAGGTCCCATCGATTTGCAGGTGAAATGACAAGATGTAACCGCAACAGCTTCTTTTCTCGCAATTCTCAGCTGTGGAACTCTCTTCCGCCTCCATAATTTCCAGTCAACATTGATCTTCAAAAATTTAAATGCAATGTCAATCGTTATCTACTGTCTTCCTGATTACTCTTCTATTGTCTTCGCTCAATTTTCGCTTATGGAACTCTCTTCCGGCTTCTTGCTTTCCAGTCAACTTTGATCTTCAAAAATTTAAATGCAATGTCAATCGTTATATACTGTCTTCCCGATTACTCTTCTATTGTTCTCGCTTGTTAATATTGTTTGCTTTTTTCTTATTCTTTAGCACTCAGTAACCATTTGCATCTTAGTGGCTTTATTACCAAGAATGGGGGTGATATTGATTTGAAAAAAGAAAGCGTTATCTCCGGTACTCGGACATTTGGCCTACAGACATTTAACCGAATGGATATTTACCCGAATATGTAATGGCGTACTTACATTTATGTCACACTGTTCATCGTAATGTGCTTCATATATTTATATTTATTTACTGTTTCAATTCATAATTTTCCGTTTTCTTTACAGTCTTTTTTAGAATCTATTCTGTATATATTATATTTTCCTTCAAATGCTACTAAAAGATGATAAATATTTTGAGTAAAAGCACATTTTACTACAGCAAATATCTTGAGCTTTTTCGATATGAAAGATCTTTTGATTTCGCTTTTAATAACCATTATCTTAAAAGGATGATCTAGATTTTATCTTACTGTTAAATATGAATTTAAATAACTCGGTGCTACTTTTGACCTAAATATACTCATATCTTTAAAATACTAATTTCAATAAACAAATATTTAAATAAGAAAACTTTTAACTTTAAATTTAGATTTAGTAATTCAATTACTTAAAATTCAGGGGTAATTATTAGTGCTATTTTACCTTATAATACTGATAATGAAAATACTTAAAGTATCGCTTGTTACTATTTTTATTTGTACTTTTTCGGCCAAATGTCCGTTCGGTCAAATGTCTGTTGGTCAAATGTCCGTCGGCCAAATATCCGATTCGGCCAGATGTCCATCGGACAAATGATAGCTTGTTTCTCTCTTAGCGTTTTTAATCGCCTTTCGAACATTTGTTTTATTTTAAATCGTGATGTACTTTCGTAAATATTAGACATCGAATTTTGTTTGCTTCATTGTTTCATAATTATGTTTTGGGAATGTTCTGATATCTTTGCATGTGCACCAATAAACAATATGGCTGCTTGTTCTGAAAAAAAGTAGTTTGCTTCTTGCTGATTGCTATAAAAAAAAACGTTTTTGTATGTTAATTTCCAAGTTTCAATTTTTTTTCACCTTGACGCACGCTTTTCGTCAATTCGTGTGCATAAAAATATTGATGACGTCACATCAATGCATTATTCTTCCAAAAAGGAATATTAACATTGATAAGATTTTAATTGGCACCAAATATTTAGTTAATAATTGTCTGCAAACTAATTAATTTTTTGCTAAAGTTTAACTTTCGTACCCACAAACAAACGCTGTTTCAAACGGACCATTTTCACTCTACAGTGTCATAAAAATATGTGAACCAAGTACAATGAAATATTTATTAGTTATTATTTTATAAAGAAATATATTTGAAAAGAAATTTTATTAAAAAATTTATAAAAATCTACAAAATTTTCAAAATGTAGTTGGAGAATACACTTACCACGCCGGGCAAAGCGAACATGGACCCGTTTAGCGTGTAAATCGAACATGGCCGAGGTCGCGGGGAAGCGACGATGTCACGCGTGGTCGCGAAGTGCGGCCATTTGCAATCGCCCCAATATGCATGTTTGAAGATACTTTTTATTATATTACTTTTAAATGAGAATAACGTCACTTACGAACAGTGGGCGCGCACCATAGATCAAAGCGGACAATTTGATTGTTGAGGCTCTTGAACGATTTTCAGCTCAGTTACTGAACTGTTATTTGTATTTAAGAAAAAAGATTTAAAAAATAAGATACTTCTATTTTTAAAAAAATAAGGGTTTAATCCTAGAAATCATGTTCTCTGCGGTGAAGAGTCAATTTACTGAAAAGAACTGAAATTTTACATCTAACCCATTTAGAATTCTTGGGAGGGTCCAGTACCCAAAATGGACTCAGCATCTCCATGACAATATGAGAAAACATCATGATTTCGCGGCCGGACATTTGGCCGATGGATATTTGGCCGAACGGACATTAGCATTATTATAAGGTAAAATAGGACTAATAATTACCACTGATGTTGAAGTGATTAAATTATTAAATCTAAATTTAAAGTTAAAAGTTTTCTTATTTCAATATTCGTTTATTGAAATTAGTATTTTAAAAAATATTTGAGTGTATTTGGCTAAAAATAGCACCTAATTATTTAAATTCATATTTAACAGTATGATAAAATCTTATTCATCCCTTTAATGTAATGATCATTAAACGCAGAATTGAAAGATCTTTCATATTGTAAAAGATTAAGATTTTTGTTGTAGTAAAAATACTTATCATCTTACAGTAATAATTGAAGTAAAATATGATATATACAGAATAGATTTAAAAAAAAAAAAGCCTGGCAAAAAAACTAAACATTATAAATTAAAACAGTAAATAGATATAAATATATGTAGCACATTACGATGAACAGTGTGACACTACATTTCCGGTTAAATGCCCATTCCGTTAAATATCAGTTGGCCAAAAGTCCTAGTACCAAGATATGCGTTTGACGTGTAAATCCAACATGGCCGACGTCACGAGGAAGTGACGACGTCACGCTTGGTGACGAGGAGCGGCCATTTGCAATCGCCCGACTACACATGTTTGACGTTACTTTTTCGAAATTTTAATAATTTAAGAATAAAGTTGGACGACATTGACATTTGTTAAACTTCCATTACCGTTGTTAAACTTTTATTACCAATGTTGATCCTCACAGAGCTTTCTTAAACTTTTCTTACCATTGTTAAAGTTTTATCATCAACGTTGATTTTTCCTGAGTTATTTTAAACTTCTGCAATCTTATTTTACTTCCATTGCTGAACTTCTCCGATATACGTTAATTTTCTTTTATTGTTGTTAAATTGTTAAACATTAATTGCCATTGTTGACTTCTTTGATCGTTCTTAAGTGTTTTCTGTCATTGGTAAATTTTATTACCGGTGTTGATCTTCTTTGACTTTTCTTAATTTTCTCTTACCGTTGTTAATCTTTGTTTACCATTCTTTATCTTTTCTGAGATAGCTTAAACTTATTGTACCATTTTCAATATTTATTACCTCTGTTTACCTTCTTCGGGCTTGTTAACCGTAAGTTACCGTTGTTAATCTTTTGTTAGCATTCTCAATCCTCTCTTTTACCGTTTTTAATATATGTTACCAATGTTTACCTTCTCCGGCCTTCTTAACATTCAGTTACCGTTGTTAATCTTTTATTACCATTCTTAATTTTCTCTGACATGGCTTAAACTTTTTTTTACCGTTGTTAATGTTTATTACCAATGTTTACCGTCTCTGATCTTCTTAACCTTCAGTTACAGTTATTAATCTTTTATTTCCATTCGTAATCTTCTCTTTTACCGTTTTTAATATTTATTACAACTGTTTACCTTCTCCGGGCTTGTTAACCTTAACTTACCGTGCATAATCTTTTGTTCCCATACTTAATCTTCTCTGAGGTGGCTTAAACTTCTACCGTTTTTAATAATTATTACAACTGTTTACCTTCGCAGACTTTCTTAACCTTCAGTTACCGATGTTAATCTTTTATTTCCATTGTTAATCTTATCTGATATCGTTTAATCTTTTTTTTTACCGTTGTTAATATTTATTACCAAAGTTTACCGTCTCCGACCTTTCTTAACCTTCGGTTACAATTGTTAATCTTATACAACCATTTTTTTGAAATTCTCTGACCTTTGTCAAAACTCTTATCCTTGTTAACCATTTATTACCAATTTTAACTTCTCAGAACTTTCTCAAACGTCCCTTCGCTTTGCTAACATTTTAGAAAAATCGCTGAAATTATCTCATTTTTAATCTCCTGTTAGTTTCGTTAATCTTTATCTGACATTGCTAATCCTCTCGAAGCCTTCTTAAAATTCTGTCACCATTTTGAAACTTTTTGACTCTTCTTGAAATTCTCTGACATTTTAACATTCTATCACAGATGTTAACATTTTTTACCATACTGAACTTCTCTCAGATTTCTTAAAGTTTTGTTACCATTCTTTTTAATTACTAATGCCGAATTTGTTGATCTCATGTTACCGTTGTTAACCTTTTATTGGCATTCTTTAACTTCTCCCGTCTTTCCAAACGTTGGTAATAGTTTATAATAATTGGTGAACACCTCTGGTATTTGATAACCTTATGTTTCCGTTTTTCATCACTAATTACTATGGCTGAAATTCTGTTACATTTCTTAAGCTTCCATTACCGTTGTTTAAATTTTTATTACCACTGTTGATCGTCACTGAACTTTTGGTTTGCTTTGGTTTGTTTTGTTTTACGGCATATCAACACCTCAATGGGCTATTTAATGCCGACATGATTTTTAATCCTGGTAATAATTTTTCCAAAAATCTATTACTAGTGATATATATATTTTCTTCAAAACTGTATTGCTGGTAATATTTTTACCTTCAAAAATGTATAGCTAGTAATATTTTTACCTTCAAAAATGTATAGCTGGTAATATTTTTTCCTTTCAAAAATGTATAGCTGGTAATATTTTTTCCTTTCAAAAATGTATAGCTGGTAATATTTTTCCCTTCAATAATGTATAGCTGGTAATATTTTCCTTTCAAAAATGTATCGCTGGTAATATTAATTTTCCTTCGTAATTGTGTTGCTGGAAACATGTTTTTCAAAAATGTATTTCTGGTAATAAAATATTCCTAGTAATAATTTTTTCATTGAAAAATTCATTGCTAGTAATAAATTTTTACAAAAAAAAATATTGCTGCTATTAAAGCCTATTTTTACACTTTCATAGTGTTTTGACCCCATAGCTGGGTCCCTAACAGATGCTACTACCCAGGGTCAGGATGGACCTGGGAACAACAGCAATTAAGAGGTGGTTCCACGCTCCTTAAAACCTCCTGATCAGCGGCCTTGCTCTCGGATGTAGCTATCGTCATACCCAGGACGCGGAAGTAGTTTATCATCATACCCAGGACGACTGAAATTTCTTGAACTTTTGTTACCATTGTTAAAATTTTATTAAGTTTGTTGATTTTACCTGTGCTTTTTTACCTGCTGTCGATCGATTGTTGATCTTCTCTGATATCTGTTGATCTTTTACCGTTGTTAAATATTTACTACCATTGTTAATCTTCTCTGACTTTTTTAAAAATTTCTTTTACTTTCTTTAAGATCCCTTAATCTTCTTTTACTATTGCTAATATTTATTACCAATGATTATTATCTCCCTCCTTTCTTAATTCTTGAATAGGTTCATTAATCTTTCATTAGCATTGCTGATTTTTTTCTAATATGTGTTTCCCTTAGCTTTCTTAACCTTCTGTATCCGCTCTCAATGCATTGCTTTTACCATTTCCTGAATAGGTTTAATAGTTTTAATAGCTTTAATATTCTTAAAAGATTTAATATAATTTATTTTTTTAATTTTTGACATTCTGTCACGTTTCTTTTTGTGTTTTTAATCTCTTAATACCGCTTCTTTCGGCTTTCTTATGCTTGTTCCAAGATTCGTCTCTTTTGGTTGGGAGGTGATGTCGTTTTTCAAGTGAATATTTATTGCTCCCTATATATATATATATATATATATATATATATATATATATATATATATATATATATATATATATATATAGTGCAATGGATCAGTTGTCGTCTAAATTACACGGAAATGAAAATAACTCATTTTAATACACTGGCAATATGACTCTGCACCATGCCATACAAGCAGGAGAACCCAGTCATGGCTGTCAGACAATTTCCTCGACCACATGACCCCTTACATCTGGCCACCTAACTCCCCAGACTTCGGCCCCTTGATTATTATGCGTGGGGCACAGTTGAGTGAGAGACCAACAAAATTCCTTGTAACACCAAAGATGAACTGAAGGCAAAGATTATGGCAGCATTCACCAACTTAAACAGGGAGAACTTCCAGAAGAGTTGCAGGAGATTCCAAAGTCGCCTGGAGGCAGTGGTTGAAGCCAGAGGCGACTTTGTTGAGTAAATTTACTCTTTAGCATTTCAAGATATTTTTGTGCAACTTTGATAAATATATCTCTTAAAATAACATGTCAGTGTTATCTTCCTTTTTGCGTCATTTAGACGACAATTCATCCATCGCACCCTGTACATCTGTTCAAATGAGATGTCAGTGCTATTTCTCATTTTTGCGTCATTTAGACGACAATTTATCCATCGCACCCTGTACATCTGTTCAAATGAGATGTCAGTGCTATCTTCATTTTTGCGTCAATTAGACGACAATTTATCCAGCGCACCCTGTATATCTGTGAAAATGAGATGTCAGTGCTATTTCTCATTTTTGCGTCAATTAGACGACAATTTATCCATCGCACCCTGTATATCTGAAAATGAGATGTCAGTGCTATCTTCATTTTTGCGTCAATTAGACGACAATTTATCCAGCGCACCCTGTATATCTGTGAAAATGAGATGTCAGTGCTATTTTCATTTTTTGCGTCATTTAGACGACAGTTTATCCATCGCATCCTTTACATATACATACATATACATACATACATATATATATATATATATATATATATATATATATATATATATATATATAGAGAGAGAGAGAGAGAGAGAGAGAGAGAATGAAATGGAAATGGAGAAGCAGAGGCTGCCTGCATCGATACTGAAAAGACACTGATAGTAGTCAAGCAAATTGAATGCGGTTCGGGTGATGGATGCGATTTAATAAGAATTATTTGACGTTATAAGTATCGATTTTTAATAAGATACACCTTGTGTTCCTGTAACGTAAATTTAATAGTTGCTATTTTTACAATTATCTTATAAATACCATCTTTAATCGATCATTAGTCGCCAGGAACTAATCGAGTTTGAATTCATATGACGTAACCCACCCCACTTCTCTCCCTTCTCTCTCTCTCTCTCTCTCTCTCTCTCTCTCTCTCTCTCTCAAGGTTGGTGAAATGCGTAATCACATTCTGCAATTCTCAGTGTCTGCCTGGTAGCTATGAGAAAAAGAATCTTCTCACCCACTCGGCTTTCCGTCAGTGAGGCCATACCAGTGGCAAAGTAGAGGGACAAGTGGATTCATGCCTCTCCAGAAGGCATTAGCGCGAAATGAATAAAAGTAGAATTAGACAGAATCTGAAATCAATTTGTCCATACACACACACACAGGCAGACATATATATGATTAAAATTTAGTTTTAAGGTTCACTATATTTATAAGTTAAAGTGCTCAATATCAGGGATAGAGCGTGCGTAAATATCAAAGTAGACATTGAACTCAATACACAGCGGCGACAGTCTTTTTAATGCTTAAGCGCAATAGTCAGGCCATGTGCAATAACGGAAACTGCATTCGGATCCACAATTATTTCCACTCAATATCCCCGCGAATAATTAGAATCATAACTATTACCGTCCACCCAAATATCTGTTAGAATAATAAACTAGATCTACCTATAAAGCAGCAGTGGACAGCATATATAAATAGTAGAGCCAAAAAACAATGTAGGATACAGATTCGAGTTCTATCGGAGGACACATATTTTCTATGAAATTTTACGAACATTCAGGCCGGTAAGTGTTGTTAATACTGTTTATACACTAGATCTACTTATAATGCAGCAGTGGACAGCATATATAAATAGTTGAGCCAAAAAACAATGTAGGATACAGATTCGAGTTCTATCGGAGGACACATATTTTCTATGAAATTTTACGAACATTCAGGCCGGTAAGTGTTGTTAATACTGTTTATACACTAGATCTACTTATAATGCAGCAGTGGACAGCATATATAAATAGTCGAGCCAAAAAACAATGTAGGATACAGATTCGAGTTCTGTCGGAGGACACATATTTTCTATGGAATTTTACGAACATTCAGGCCGGTAAGTGTTGTTAATACTGTTTATACACTAGATCTACTTATAATGCAGCAGTGGACAGCATATATAAATAGTCGAGCCAAAAAAAACAATGTAGGATACAGATTCAAGTTCTGTCGGAGGACACATATTTTCTATGGAATTTTACGAACATTCAGGCCGGTAAGTGTTGTTAATACTGTTTATACACTAGATCTACTTATAATGCAGCAGTGGACAGCATATATAAATAGTCGAGCCAAAAACAATGTAGGATACAGATTCGAGTTCTGTCGGAGGACACATATTTTCTATGAAATTTTACGAACATTCAGGCCGGTAAGTGTTGTTAATACTGTTTATACACTAGATCTACTTATAATGCAGCAGTGGACAGCATATATAAATAGTCGAGCAAAAAAAAACAATGTAGGATACAGATTCGAGTTCTGTCGGAGGACACATATTTTCTATGGAATTTTACGAACATTCAGGCCGGTAAGTGTTGTTAATACTGTTTATACACTAGATCTACTTATAATGCAGCAGTGGACAGCATATATAAATAGTCGAGCCAAAAAACAATGTAGGATACAGATTCGAGTTCTGTCGGAGGACACATATTTTCTATGGAATTTTACGAACATTCAGGCCGGTAAGTGTTGTTAATACTGTTTATACACTAGATCTACTTATAATGCAGCAGTGGACAGCATATATAAATAGTTGAGCCAAAAAACAATGTAGGATACAGATTCGAGTTCTGTCGGAGGACACATATTTTCTATGAAATTTTACGAACATTCAGGCCGGTAAGTGTTGTTAATACTGTTTATACACTAGATCTACTTATAATGCAGCAGTGGACAGCATATATAAATAGTCGAGCCAAAAAACAATGTAGGATACAGATTCGAGTTCTGTCGGAGGACACATATTTTCTATGGAATTTTACGAACATTCAGGCCGGTAAGTGTTGTTAATACTGTTTATACACTAGATCTACTTATAATGCAGCAGTGGACAGCATATATAAATAGTTGAGCCAAAAAACAATGTAGGATACAGATTCGAGTTCTGTCGGAGGACACATATTTTCTATGGAATTTTACGAACATTCAGGCCGGTAAGTGTTGTTAATACTGTTTATACACTAGATCTACTTATAATGCAGCAGTGGACAGCATATATAAATAGTTGAGCCAAAAAACAATGTAGGATACAGATTCGAGTTCTGTCGGAGGACACATATTTTCTATGGAATTTTACGAACATTCAGGCCGGTAAGTGTTGTTAATACTGTTTATACACTAGATCTACTTATAATGCAGCAGTGGACAGCATATATAAATAGTCGAGCCAAAAAACAATGTAGGATACAGATTCGAGTTCTGTCGGAGGACACATATTTTCTATGGAATTTTACGAACATTCAGGCCGGTAAGTGTTGTTAATACTGTTTATACACTAGATCTACTTATAATGCAGCAGTGGACAGCATATATAAATAGTCGAGCCAAAAAAACAATGTAGGATACAGATTCGAGTTCTGTCGGAGGACACATATTTTCTATGGAATTTTACGAACATTCAGGCCGGTAAGTGTTGTTAATACTGTTTATACACTAGATCTACTTATAATGCAGCAGTGGACAGCATATATAAATAGTCGAGCCAAAAAACAATGTAGGATACAGATTCGAGTTCTGTCGGAGGACACATATTTTCTATGGAATTTCTCGAACATTCAGGCCGGTAAATGTTGTTAATACTGTTTATTATTAACAGCATTTACTATAAAAATATTGTATAAACAAATATATATATGTGTGTGTGTGTGTGTGGTAAAATGAAGTTTTGATGTAGGCTGTATTTATTGCTTAAATGAGATAGAGTGTAAAATATAAAAGTGAACAATGAAGTCAACACATAGCGGCAACAGTCTGTTCCATTGTTAAAAAACACCCTTCTGGCTTGGAGATTGCCTTTAAGCGGGTTTCGGTGCTGGGTGTTAACCTGAATGTCCACTTTTAAACACGCACACACGCACGCACGCACCCCTACCCCACCCCACACACATATATATATATATATATATATATATATATAATTTGGGTTTACCAATGGGATCTCACGAATTTAACAGATCTTGTCAACCAGCTTAACAACGTTGAACCTACAATAGACTTCACCTTTGAAACTGAAACCAACTACACTCTTCCCTTCCTAGATATCATGTTACATAGAAATAACAACGAATCGAATTTTTACGTTTATAGAAAAGGTACCAACAAAAATGACCTGGTCAATTTCTACTCAAACCACTCCAATATATATATATATATATATATATATATATATATATATATATTGGAGTGGTTTGAGTAGAAAAAGGTTCAAATTTTATATATATATATATATATATATATATATATATATATATATATATATATATATATATATATTGAAATAGACTGAGACTCGATTGGACGCTTTCCCAAATCTACAATATTTACCTCTTCAAGTCTAGGGTCACCCGTTATCCTTTCTATATAAAACCATTATTTGAATTTCTTACCTTCTCCACATAAAAGAACCTCATTCATTATTCCTCTACCTTAAGTGGCTCTTCAACCTTGTGTTGGTTGATCAATCAGTTAAGCAAAAGTGTTCAATATAATATTAATAAATAGAGCAATAACAAAGAAAGTTTTGGGGATCAACTCGCTAGTGAAGTGAATTAGTCCCTTACTAACTGCTCTTACTGTAGATTTGTGCCAAACTTGGATCAATTTTAGCAAATAACTATTAGGACGTCTACGGTAGTGTGATGTTTCGTAAAAATGATTTCTTCCTCTCACACATTATTTTATTTAAGAATTGAGTACATAAGCACTACACTCTCTCGTGGGTTAACATGTCACTCGTCGAAACTTGGCGCAGTTCGATCAACGTAATGATTAACCCGAAGCGCCCTAACCATTCGAGTAGCATCTTCTCAAGAATCCTTACGCTGTGAAACTGACTCCCAATTTGATGCTTCCTCAATTGCTACAGTTTTAAACAACCTCTTCTAGTTTAGGGTCTACCGTTATCTTTCCTGCAAATGGTCATAATTAGATTAACTTTTACTTCCTCCAACAACCTCATTCAGTATTCCTCTAGGTTAAATGGCTCTTGAGTCTTGTGTTGGTTGACCAATTAATAAAATAAAAGTAAAGTGCTGAATATAATATTGAGAAATAGAACAATAATGATACAAGTCTTGGAAACCAATTCGCTAGTGAAGTAAATTAGTCTCCTGCTAGTTAGTACTGAAGATTTGTGTCAAACTTGAACCAAATTTATTTCATCTTAATTCCCTAAGACAAAACATGTATGTGTTAATATCTCCTGTCAGTTAAAATCAGAAGCTATGAGAATTATGCCTGGTCGAGTCCGTCTTGGGAGTGACAATAAACTACGTCCGCGTCCTGGGAATGACGATAAATTACGTCTTCGTCCTGGGTAAGACGATAAACTACGTCCGCGTCCTGAGTAAGACGATAAACTACGTCCGCATCCTTAATGTCAGCTATGGTCCATTTAAGGTCATTAAGACTGTATTGCACCACAGGGACAGCCAAGGTGTTTATGGCTGGTATTCTGTTTTTTAAATCCACCTCTGTATTCAGTACCAGACACACACGCCTGTAGTACTCCTTTCTTACCTTTTCCTTCATTTGGGGATGTTGTGCGCCATCTCCTTCGCTAATTCCTAGGTACTTATAGGTTTTATCTTGTTCCAGTTCCCTAATCTTTGTGACAAAGTCTAAATCTGTTGAGTGTGTTTCTGTAATCATCCCTTTCTTGAATATCACTTTTACACATTTATCTAATCCGAAGTCCATACCTATGTCGCCACTGTAACATTTTGCAATATTCTGAAGTTTTTGACAAAGAGTTTGAGATCATCCATGTAGAGTAGGTGATTGAATATTTTCTTATCTATTTTGTAACCATAGCTACTGTTGTTCAGTTCATGTGTAAGAGGGATTAAGGATAAACAAAACAGAAGAGGTGACAGAGAATCTCCTTGAAAGAATTCACGTCGGATATTCAGATGGTTGGAGTTGACAGTGCCTCTGGTGTGATTTAGGTATAGTTTGGTGTTCCACATTCCCATGCTGTGCTTAAGAAAACTTACTACCACAGGGGAGACTTTGTACATTTCCAAAGTCTTACGGATACAAGAATGGCACGCTATCAAAGGCTTTACGATAGTCAATCCACGCTGCGCTAAGATTTCTACATCGTCTCCTGCAATTTTCCAGGATCATTTTGCTTACCAATAGTTGATCTTTGCAACCATATGAACCTCGCCTGCATCCCTTCTTTTCCAGTGGAAGAATGTTGTTTCCTTCGAAAAAAAGAGTAAGTACGGTTCGTCAGGACAGACGCGATCAACTTATACGTGGTGGAGAAGCATGTTATTGGCCTATAGTTTTTCGGATCATCTGTTTCACTCGTTTTTGGCATGAAATATGTAATACTTGTTATTATTATTATTATTATCATTATTACTACTATTATTATTTCCTTTGATTTCTGGCGTTTACTCATTTCTTTCCGGGTCCCGCTCAGGGACCTAAGGTTAGAAATGGCGTCATGACACTTTCCACTGAAAAAAAAAAATTCCATAGATAAAGCCCTTCGTAAAGTGTGGGCTGTACTTGTCAGAACAATTTTTTGTATCTCCTCGAGGCATGGACTTCCAGGAATCTCTTCAATTAGTCTACTGCAATCTTTTCTAACCAGTCCTAGGGCTCCAACTACAACAGGGATTGTTGATGTTCCCATATGCCACATTTTCGAGATTTCTATTTCAAGGTCCTTGTATTTTGACAGCTTTTTGAATATCTTCAAAGATACATTGCAGTCAGCACGGACTGCCATATCAACAAGGAGGCACCGTTTTTGTTTGTGGTCTTTAATAACAATATCCGGGCGGTTGGCCTTGATTGTTCTGTCAGTGTGTATTGTGTAGTCCCATAGAATTGTAACAGGTCCTATCTCCGTAACCGGGTCTGGGTGGTGTTCGTACCAGTTTCTTTCAGTTTCCTTCCCGTAGAAGTTGCAGATTTTCCAGTGCAGATATTGGCCCACTCTGTCATGTCGGGTTTTATATTCAGTGGGTGCCAACATCGTGCAACCTGATACAAGATGATCAATCATTTCTGGATATTTATCACAGAATCTGCATTTTGGACTGACACAAAATTTTAGTATATGTGCTTGATAATTCCTATTTTGCAAGCATTGGTCCTGCGCAGCAAGGATAAAACCTTCAGTTTCCGCTTTCAACCCTGCACTACGTAGCCACTGATGGGTATGGGTTTTGTCTACGTCAGCTTGTTTGGTACGGGCAGAGTATTGGCCATGAAGCGGTTTATCTTGCCATCGCTTCTGTATCTGGTCGGTTGCATTCGTCTTTGCTGTCTTTTTTAGGTATTTTGCAGTTTCAGCCGGTGTATTGTGCTGTAGTTGCATCTCTACGCCCATTTGAAACTCCATTTTGAATTTGTTGGCTTCTTTCATTACGGAGTAAACACGCTTACTACTTTCATGTTCCTTGACGCATACCATCATCCAGTCTTCTGTAGTTTCCAAATATCTTTGGAGGCCAATTGTTGTAGTTTTGTAGGACAGTTCTAGTTGAACTAATCCTCTGCCTCCTTCGGATCTGGGCACAAACAGACGATCAACATCAGCTTTGGGATGATGCATGCGGTAGCAAGTGAGAAGCTTTCTCGTTTTGGCATCATTCGCTTAATTTCAGCTATGGTCCAGTTAAGGACATTAAAGCTGTATTGCACCACAGGGACAGCCAATGTGTTTATGGCTGATATCCTGTTTTTTGAGTTTAGCTCAGTATTTAGTACCAGACGTACACGCCTGTAGTACTCTTTTCTATATTATTATTATTATTATTGCTGTTGTTGTTATTATTGCTGCTGTTGTTGCTGAAACAAATTGTATGGTTAAAAGATCAACCTCTTTTTACACGAATTATTTCATTCGGTTTATTGGACAACACACTCCCAATCTTAAAGCCCTGTCGTCTGCTATCTTTAAGATAAATTCATGAATCTGTCTTCCTAAAATATTTTTCTTTCATATGATATTGATTATTCCCTTGTCTTGATTTTTGTTTTATTAACTAATCTGGAAGCCACATATCAAAGCGATTAACATAACCATTTTGTTACAAATGATTTTCAATGTTTATTTTGTTATTTTGTGTCTGTTGGTTATCCTCCTCACCATATAATATTGATTATTCTTATGTCATGATGTGTTTTTATAATCTTATCTTATCAAAGCGAGTAACATAACTGAGTTGATGCAAATAATTTTCAATATATATTTTGGAAATTTGAGTTTGTTTTCTCCCTTCTGCACCATATAATATTGATTATTCTCAGGTCTTGGATTTTGTTTTTATGAACTTCTTTGGAAGCCACACATCAAAATGGCTAACATAAACACAATGCTACAAATGATTTTTTACGCTTTATTTAGATATTTTGATTCTCTTGGCTATCCGCTGCACCATATAACATTGATTATTCTTATGTCTTGATATTTTTTTATAATCTTATCTGGAGGCCACACATCAAAGCGACTAACATAACCAAATAATAATGCATAATAATGCAAACAATTTTCAATGCATGTTTTGGATATTTTGAGTTTGTTTTCTCACTTCTGCACCTTATAATATTGATTATTCTCATGTCTTGATTGTGTGTCTATGAACTACTTTGGAATCCACACACCAAAATGACTAATATAATCAAATTGTCACAAATGATTGTCAGTGCTTGATATTTTGAGTCTGTTTAGCTATCTCCTTCATCGTATAACGTTAATTACTTTCAAGTAATATCATGATTTGATCGCTGTACACACGAAGTAGTCTACACGGATTGTTTGGCAAGAAAATTCACAAGCCATTTTTATCACGTTTGGTGATTCTCATTACCTTCTCCATGAACTACAGAAGGCAGTTTTTTTGTTTGTTTGTTTGTTTTTTGTCTTTTTTTGTTTGTTTTTGTTGCTTTTGGTTTTGGTTTTTTTTTTTTTTTCTTTTTTTTTTTTTCATTTGAGTCACTTTTCACTTTTCGTTGAATTAAATGACAAAAAAGTACAAAATCTTGCGAAAATGTTGCTTATTTTCTTTCATCTTCTGTCTAAGAATTCAGTCCAAAAATTGTCTTCAGTCCAAGAATTAAAACAACAAAATGCGTTTACTTTTGCAATAGCTTTTTTCAATTCACGCTAAATTGACGACGATCTTCTTAATGCACACTGGAATAAATGTGAGTAAACTGTTTTAATAAAAAAAAAAATGTAACGTTTTTGACGAAAGTAAATTTGTCTATATTCTGTTTGTTACGACAGGAATTCAGCGAGTACAACTACCTCCATCGAAAACGGCGCACTTTTGGGTCATACGGCTAGTTCGCCGAGTGAAACTAACGGAAAAGCCCGGAAAGAGCCGATTTCTTCCGACAAACATTGGCAGGCCAACCAAGTTATCAAAGACATACAACGGATTTTAGATGAAAAAATAGTGAGTATTAAAACATTTCTGTTTTGTTTGGGATTTTAAAAAAAAGTTTGTTTTTTTCTTTAAAAATTTATACGTTAAATTGGATTTTAAAAAAAGTCTTCTTTGTTTGTTTTTTCTTTAAGTTTTTATCGTTAAATTTGAAAACAAAAGTTTCCTCAGAAATTAATGTTACAGTTTTTTGGATGTATGTGTGTACTAGTGAGCTAGCCAAAATGAACTGACTCATTTTATAGTCCACCAAGATCAGGGTTAACCAGTCAGAAAGCTCAAAAAATTCAATCCGACCTGTATAAAGGCAGCCATTTTGTTTTTTCTCCCAAAATATCTTCACTGCCAACCTGATATCAAAGACTTAAAGAATTAACAGACGCTACTTTCTCCGAATCTTCACTGCCAACCTCTGATATTGAAGACATTACAGACTTCACTGGATTCCATATTCAGAGACTACGGCAAACATGGTCAGCAATTAAAATTTTGAAAAAAAAAAAAAGATAATCGCTCATTTCTCTGAGTTTTCTTCAATTTAGGATTTTTGACCTCATTCCATATATTGGTTTTATTCTTACAACATTGTCGACCAAAAGAACCTTCATTCTAACGTAGACATTACACTCTCGACTGCGATGTCTTAGAAACTGCTTATCACTTCAGTGGATTGGGTGTTTATATATCGATCTGTAATATGATCTTTCCCCGCACATGCAACCCAGGAATGGCTGGTATGGTCGCGTGAATCTGCTCTCGGTGCACCTGGCTTCTCCGCAGGACACTGAGTGCAAGGTCTATTGTGGCATGGTCTGGGGTGAGACACATACTACAACTGCCTTGAAAATCAAAATTCGAATGCCGATTCCTTACATGAGTTCTGACTATGAAGAATTACACCAGTACCATCAACTTCTTTTTATTTTAATCCTCAATTTCGACCGGTCAGTTCGCCAACCGACCTGTGCTGCTTGACATTTTGATATTGTCATTATTTATATCTTGAATTCTTCGAATTTACTGTCTGTCTACAGATAGATAGATAGATAAATAGATAGATAGATAGATAGATAGATAGATAGATAGATAGATAGATAGATAGATAGATAGATAGATAGATAGCGAAAATTGAGTGAGAACAATAGAAGAGTAATCAGGAAAACAGTAGATAACAATTGACATTGCATTTAAATTTTTGAAGATCAAACTTGATCGGAAAGCGAGAAGCCGGCAGAGAGTTCCACAAGCGATATGTGCAGTAAAAGAAACATTTTCATAAAACATACGGTTGCATCTCGCCAAGTCAACTGCAAATTGGTGAGACATTTTTGACAATCTAGCGCTGCGCTTAAATTCATAAAATAAAGTTACTATAGCAAAAATTTCATCAGAATAATTACCATGAAAGTATTAATAGAAAAGCTACTTATACTTAGAATCAGAAAAGAACTAGAGAAATATCTGCGACACAAAATTAAAAATGGCGATTTGGGTACTTATAGGAGGATATCGTTAGCAGGACGAATATTGTCTAAAAAAGTGTAACCTGTCTTACAATCTTGTGTAAATGAATAGCAGAAGAATGAGTTGGCAGAATAGCAAAAAGACAATCATTGCTAAGAGTTCCAAAGAATAGGAAGTCGGAGATATACTACTTTCTGAAAGAACACAATACATAAAAGAATATATGAAAACCTCAATACAGTATAAAGTAAATATATTTGTCTTTTTTCGATTTACCTTTTTTATTCTTTTATTTCTTTCTTTTTCTCTTTCTTTCTTTTTCTTTCTTTTTTTCTTCGTTTTTTCTATCCCTCTTTTCTTCTTCGCTTTTCTTTTTTTTCTTTTCCTTCGACTTCTTTTACATCTCCGTTCTTTTTGTTGTTCTTTTCTTTTCTTCTTTTCTACTTCTTTCTTTTTCTGCATTCTACTTTTTTCTTCTTCTTCTCTTCTTTCTTTTTCTTTTCCTTCTTGCTTTCCTCTTCATTCTTTTAATTCTTCTCTCGTTTTCCGCATTCTTTTCCCCCTCCTATCTTTGTCTTTTTCTTCTTTTTCTCTTATTCCTTCTTTTTCTTCGTTCATTTT
Source organism: Acanthosepion pharaonis (assembly GCA_903632075.3). NCBI lineage: Eukaryota > Metazoa > Mollusca > Cephalopoda > Sepiida > Sepiidae > Acanthosepion > Acanthosepion pharaonis. The sequence goes on from CAHIKZ030000818.1 coordinate 2,919,176, forward strand.
CTTCTTTTTCACTTTCTTTTTTCTTTTTTTTTCCTTATTCCTTCTTTTTCTTCGTTCATTTTCTTCATCTTCTTCTCCTTCGCTTCCTTCTTTATCTTCGTTCATTTTCTCCTTCTTCCTTCTTTTTCTTCGTTTTTTCTTTTTCTTTTCTCCCTCTTTTTCCGTTATTTTTCTTCTTCTCTTCTTTCTTTTTATTCAATCTTTTCTCACCCTCCCTTTCTTCCTTCTTTTCTTCTTCCTTCTTCTTACTATTTTTTCTTTCCTTCGTTTTTTCTTCTATTCCTTCTCTCCGTTTTTTCTTCTTATCTTTCTTTTTCTTCGATTTTTTTCTAGATTTCTTTTTTCTTCTCTTGCGTTCTGTTCGTTTCCTTTCTTTTCTTTTCTTTTCTTCTTTCCGTTCTTTCTTCTTCATTTTTCTTATATTAGGTTGGTGCAAAAAATAATGTCGTTTTTTGACGTTAACGTCAAAAAACGACATTATTTTTTTTAATATTTTTCTCTCTCTCTCTTATTATTTTTTCAATTTCTCCTTCGTTACATTGATTTTCTTCTTTCCAGATTTTCATTTTATTGTTCGACAATTTTCGTTCTCACTGTTTTTATTTCTCATTCTTCCAATGTCCATCTACGCCATCTTTGTTTTTATTACGTAATAGTTTTTAAAATCATATTATTGAACGATGCGTCTCGTTCTCCCATCAAACGTTTTGATGTTCTTCTTTTCATTTTAATTTGCTATCTAATTACTATTTTAATTTTTTTTTCTTTAAAGTCATCTCCTTTACAAATTCTTCTTCCATTTCTTCTTCTTCTCCTCCTTCTTCCATTTCTTCTTCTTCTTCTTCTACTCCTGCTCTTTTTTCATCACTTCCTTTCCCTTCCAATTGTCTAATTACCTCTTTCTCTTCTTATGCTACTCCTCTTACTGCTGCTCTTTTCTTCATCACTTTCTACCTTTCTAATCGTCCTTTCCCGCCTCTTCTCCTACTACAGCTTTTTCGCCTTCTACTACTACCACTCCTCTTTCATCTCCTTCTAATCCTTCTCCTCTCTTTCTTTTTCTCTTTCTTTTTCTCGTACTAGTACTACTATTTCTACTCCTCCTCTTTCTTCTTCTTCACCTTCACGTTCTCCTTTTTCTACATATCCTTCTACTGATCTGTTTTCTTCTGCTACTACTACTATTCCCTCCCCCTTCTATTGCTATTCTTTTCTTTCTTCATAATTACCTCACTATTCCAATCACTTGATCCCCCACTTCTTTTTTCTTCTTCTGACACTACCACTACTAATATTACTTCTCCTCCTTCACCTCCACCTACTTCTACACCTTATCAACTTTTTCAATTCCTTTACCTCCTCTTTATTGTATATCTCTTCCTCCATCTACTCTTCTTCATCTACTACTACTACTCCTAACACTACCTCTTCTAATCCTTCACCTCCTCCCACTTCTTTTTCAACGCCATCTCCTTTTTCTTCCTCTTCCCCTCCATCTTTTTTTCCTTTTTTCTCCACACCTCCTCCTACTGTTACTTCTTCTTCTACTCCTCCTGTCCTATTTCAACTCCTTATCCCACTCTTTCTCTTCCTCCTTCTAATCTTCCTCATTTACTTCTTCCTCCTTTTACTCCTCCTCCTCCTCTTCTTATTTGTCCTCATTCTCCGTCTCCTCTTCTTCTTCTACTTCTACTACTACTACTACTACTACTACCACTATTAATAATCTTCCTCCTTTCTTCTCTTTCTTCTTCCTTATTTGAAATTCACATGCGTTCTGCTTTTAATCTGATGTCTATTCTCGGTTCTTGGGCCACTGTATCTTGACAGACAGAAAGCATTTAATCCCTGGTTTCCCTACGGAGATGAGGAACCCGGCCAGATTCCGACAAAAAGAAAGATTCCCTGAAGTGAAATACAAAATGCGCAATATACATTAGTGAAACAAAAATATACGAATATATAAGAAAGAAAAATAGCGGTAAAATGTTATGCAAAAAAAAATGAAGATTAAAAACAAAAAAAAAATGCTGTTATTTATTGATCAGATTTCGAGATTAGGTTTCAAACAAGGCAAACATTCACAGGGGTCTCTCTATCTATTTATATATCTATAGATCAATCTGTCTCTATTCATATTTATCTCAGTCTGTTCATATCTATATGTCTATCTATCTACCTATCTGTCTATCTATCTATCTAATTCTGTTCATATCTATCTATCTTAGTCTGTTAACATCTATATATCTAACTATCTCAGTCTTAGCATCTATCCCAGTCTGTTCATATCTATAATTCTATCTACCTACCTACCTATCTATATTCATATCTATCCATCTCAGTTTCTTAATAGGTGTTAAGTTAACAACTATCTGTGTATCTCAGTCTGTTCATATCTATCTATCTATCTATCATTCCATCTGTCTCTCTTAACTTGTTCATATCTATCTATCTCACACTGTTCTATCTATCTATCTATCTATCTATCTATCTATCTATCTATCTATCTATCTATCTAATTCTGTTCATATCTATCTATCTCAGCCGATTAACATATATATATATATATATCTAAGTCTTAGCATCTGTCTCAGTCTGTTAATATCTATCTATATTTATATCTATCTATCGATCTATCGCAATCTCGTATATCTATCTATCTATCTATCTATCTATCTATCTATCTCTCTCTCTCTATATATATATATATATATATATATATATATATGTTCATATCTAAAAAACAAATATAAGGAAAAATTGTCTTGTATGCGTCTGTATATATATATATATATATATATATATATATATATATATATATATATATATATATATATACAGTCAATTCTATCACAAAATGTATAAAAATATTCCGAGTTTTAAAACAATTACAAGTAAGCATGTTAAAAAATATTCTCTTTTGTATTATAAACACTGAATAGAAAATATATTCACACTAGAATCCTAAATATGAATCACCACAAGCAAATTATGCATTTCGTACTGTATTTGATAAGTAAAAACTGTGTAAACAATTGTAAAGTATTACAAAAAAAGCTACTCTATGTATAAGAATTGTTAGATCATAACTTATAGAAACATATATTTATGGGCATTATTATATCCGTGACATAATAACAACATATTTCACGGGCGGAATGGAATGGCTGAAAGGAAAACGAAATGACACATTTCACGGACGGAATGAAATGGCTGAAAGGAAAAGGAAGGACAAACATTTCACGGACGGAACGGAATGGCTGAAAGGAAAAGGAAAGACAAACATTTCACGGACGGAACGGAATGGCTGAAAGAAAAACGGAATGACAAACATTTCACGGACGGAACGGAATGGCTGAAAGGAAAACAGAATGAAAAACATTTCATGGGTGGAATGGAATGGCTGAAAGGAAAAGGAAAGACAAACATTTCACGGGCGAAACGGAATGGCTGAAAGGAAAAGGAAGGACAAACATTTCACGGACGGAATGGCTGAAAGGAAAAGGAAAGAAAAACCTTTCACGGACGGAACGAAATGGCTGAAAGGAAAACGTAATGACAAACATGTTTTTTGGGCTTTTTTTTCTCAGACATTCTTTTATAACAATCTCACCTGGGAAGTCTTGATCCAGTGGCAAAAGGGAAAACGTTACGACAGGAGGCTGCCAGGCTGCAGTGGATGACCATGACTTCTTTAGGTGTTACGTCCATGCTCTAAAGCACTCCACAACACTTGCTGCCACCGCTTTCACGACCGCTAGATCCACAGGTGATCTCTTCCGCTCGTTTCGCTGGGATACAGTCTTCGCATGCAGTAGGGCTGACACGGCCCAAACCTAACTCAGCGGGGGTTTCAAGCTCGTGGGTTATCCTCACCTGATTTAGCCGGCTCACCAAAGCCGTTGCCCGGCGGTGGCCGCTGTTGCATGCGACAACTTCTAGGAGCCTCAGGTGAGAGCTGGGTGACAGGTGAGGACTAGTGTCAAGCGAGCAGCCTTGAAAAGGACATGGCGAACTCCTCTGCTAAAGGTACTACCTCTCCTAACCCCTAAGACATACACAAAACTATATATACATATATATGCGTGTCCCACGTGAAGAATAATATATCACATATATCTACACAGCAAAGTAGAGCGTGAGGAGAAACAAAAAAGGAAGTTTTAGATATAATATGGAGATACTTCTGTTTCTGGAGAAGACATGTTTAATACATCAGATTCAAACATGTACGAAATGATGATATATTCCACGAAGAGGACACGGCGTATCTTGGGTTTTTCTAAATGTGCCATGTGCTTGTAAGCTGCTAGGGGCGGGGCACAGGTTTAGTTTCATCGGGGGCTGTTTGGCCCAGACTAAAAAAAAAGTAAATATTCGGTTTCGCTGCTGTAAAAAAAACTGAATGACTGACCACTCTCGTCACTGTATGAAGTGATGTCACTAAGCGACCGTCACGTGACCCGTGTGACGGGATAATCTATCCATATATCTTATGGATAATCAGCTTTTCTTTCATTAGATGGATTAATCTATAACAATTGGAAAATATATTTTAATAATCACTTGTGAAAACCTCCCTATAATAGTTACGAATTAACAAATATATTTCGTTATTTTTAGCAGCATGAGTAAAATAATATAAGTAAAAGATTATATAATATAAGTAAAAGATTATATAATAAACCCGATCCTTTTTTTTTAAATCATTTCATCCCGAGCAAGGCGATAAAGCCACCATGACGCAAGGGGTTATTGGGAGTGAAAGAGAATGAGAAGAATTTAGTGAGGAAATGTGAAGAGAAAGGACAATAAAAGAACAGGGATCAAGAAGATTCTGATTGGCATTGCATTTAAATTTTGGAAGATTGTCGGTGACAGGGAAGTAAGAAATGGGAAAGGAGTTCCACAGGTGAGAAGTGCGAGAAAAATAAACTGTTAGAAAAGAAGTGGTGGTTGCATTTATCTTGTCCAACAGTAAAATGGCGAGACCTAATTGACAACCTGTAGCGAAAAAAGAAACTATTAGAGTATAATATGCGGTTGCATGTAGGTAATTCAACGGTGAGACCTACTTGCCAATCTAGTAGCGCGCTTAAATTCAAGCAGCCGGGTAAAGAAAGAGGAAAGCTCATCAGAACTATTTCCGCGAAAATGTTTGTAGAAAAGACAGGAGAAAACACATCACATCGTTGATAAAGTGACTAAAGCCGAAATACCAGGTCAGGACCAATAACATTACAGATATATCATCATCATTTTTATGGTAAGTAGGAACTCCATTGACAATCCTTTTCCCCATTGTTCGGTCCTACATTCCTGTCCCCAGATCCCCAATGTCCAACCCTGAGTTCCGTGCTATGGTACCTAGGAAAGCCAATTTTCGTAAGACACTTCCAGAAGCTTGTAGGTCACTGCCATCGCTTGGTGGTAGTGACCTGCAAACTGTAATCGTTTTTATTTGAGCTTAAGAGAGATTTGTCTAAGTCCTACGTAAATTGCTTTAACACTAGGATGGCCAGCTCCTTTGACATCTTTATTTACATTACGCCGTGAAGCAGCCATCACTAATATATTCAATATTCAAGTCAGGAATAACAAGTCTGAAAAGAAATTCACAATTCTTAGTATACCTCATACTGAAAGAAAGTGATTATATATATATATATATATATATATGTGTGTGTGTGTGTGTGTGTGTGTGTGTGTGTGTGTGTGTGTATAAATTATGTGTGTTTGTGTATAGATAGATAGATAAATAGATAGATAGGGGACATAAACAGACGTATTATTGCTTGTGAGAATTTTTTCAATGCATTTACCCT
>CAHIKZ030000818.1:2927500-2940000 GCA_903632075.3 Acanthosepion pharaonis
ATATATATATATATATATATATATATATATATAAAAGGTCCAGAGATACGGCAGAAATATTCATATGCACAGATGAATGGTAGATTTATAAATATGACGATAAAAATTGTCTGCTGAATCAACTTTCCTCGCAGTAGATCTAGCAATTGATTCGACATAATTACTCCACTTCCATGTCAGTGGAAAACCAGTATTTTACGACTTTTACGGTTTGCAAGTGAATTAAAGCCAGACAATATTATTAGATTGTAATTTTTTTTTAGGAGATAGTAACGATAATAAAATTCATTTAGAACAGTTGGCATGAAAGTATTTGTAGAAACGACATAGGGAAGCCATGTCACGGCAGTTAGAAACTGACTGAAGTCGAGATGCCAGGTCCGGGCCGATAACATTACAGCCCATTCTTTTAATTTTGTCAAGAATCTCGAGATGTATAGAAGGAGCTCCAGACCAGCAGTATTCAATGCTAGATTTATAAATGCGCAAGATGGATTCTGACAAGGAATGTCTGACACGAAACAGTGAAGCAACTTTCCTAGCAGTAGATGTAGCAATTGATTCAATATAATCACTCTTCGGTGGAAAACCTGAGCCCAAGAAGACACAAATAGTTACTCTCCCCCAGATTACTACATATTTATATAATATTTGGAAAATATATAAAGATTCACTTGTGAAAATCTAATAATAATTGTCACTTAATGGAATACGACGTACGGATAACCTAATCAATTTTGTAAATTGCAAAATTGGCCTTCCTTATGTTGCCTATATAACTGAAAAAAATTATACGTCGGCTTATATGCAATTACTTTCTCGAAATAAATGCAAAACTTATTAAATGCTTAACTGATGAAAATGGATTCCGGCTGATTGAAGCTTCATTACGGAGAGATAAATAAGTAATAATTATTAAATATATTTCCTGGCACGGTTTCCAGTTACTGTGTACTTTCTGTCATCCAATTGTCTTCTTTAATTGATTCAAATACAAATTACGATTCTTGTCAAAAACAATTTCATCAGAAAAGATATCAACGTAAAAGATAATGCTATCAAATTACTTATGTATCTAATTATATCTCTTAACCTTTCTCTTCACTTCTTCCTCACCTTCAGTTTATCTATACATCTATCTATCTATCTATCTATATATATATATATATATATATATATATATATATATAGAGAGAGAGAGAGAGAGAGAGACAGACAGACAGACAGACAGACAGAGAGGCAGAAAGAGAGAGGGGAGAGATTAATCATTTCATCCCAAGCAAGGCAATAAAGCCACTAAGACGCAAAGGGGTTAATGAGTGTTAGAGAATATGAAAAAAAATATACTAATAAGGAGAGGGAACAATACAAGAACAGAAATTAAGAAGCCAAGATATAACGATTGACATTGCATTTAAATTTTTGAAGATCAAAGTTGACATGAAAGCAAGAAGCCGGAAGAGAGTTCCACAAGTGAAAATTGAGCAAGAACAATAGAAGAGTAATCAGGAAGACATTGGATAACGATTGACATTGCATTTAAATGTTTGAAGATCAAAGTTAACACGAAAGCAAGAAGCTGGAAGAGAGTTCCACAAGTGAAAATTGAGTGAGAACAATAGAAGAGTAATCAGGAAGACAGTAGATAACAATTGACATTGCATTTAAATTTTTGAAGATCAAAGTTGACTGGAAAGCAAGAAGCTGGAAGAGAGTATATATATATATTAATGGATGTTTCATTAAATAATATAGACAAGTTTTGTGTATTCATTTTAATTAAGTTCCTTTCATATTGTCTGATAAGCTTAATAACATTGAAAGACGAAAGGTAATCACCATATTGATACATGTTTTAATCCAATCTAAGCTTTCGGCTTACATAAGCCATTATCAAAGATCACAATTACTTTTCAATATATTAACCAATACACGGACGAAATTTTTCATGCAACAAAAACAGACTATCATTATTGCATTAATATATATATATATATATATATATATATATATATATATATATATATATATATAGATACATATAATATATATAATCCATATGTTCTTATTGATATTTTTTAATTTTTACAAAACAGTGCTCAATGTAAATTTACAGAGCATAAGTATTATAAATTAACTGATTTAAAATATGTTTTTCGCTACACAGTCATAACCATGTTTCAAAAGCTGAAGCTAAAAACTTTAAATTTAATTATATAATTAAATTAAAAGCATTAGTTCCGTTTCATCTTGAAGCGAATTTTGGAATAACTTATTTTTAAATTTACTGAGTTTTAAACGCACATATAAATTCATAATTTCATCTTTCTAAGGATACAGAGAAATCCAATGATTCAGAACAGATGCAATGTAATGTGTGCTGAAATAGATATTTGAATAACGATCTGCTGCCCCAATACACTAAGATTTATATATATATATATATATATATATATATATATATATATATATATATTTAATATATATTGAGTCAATTGCTTCTTCCACCGCGAGGAAAGTTGGCTCTCTGTGCCGCGCCAGGAAATTTTTCTCCCCGGTATCGATACTTCAAATATACAAATCAACCATTCGCCCTTGCATGGAGTATTGCTGTCATATATGGTCTGGGGCACCTTCTGTTTACCTGGGAGTTCTTGACAAGATCCAGAGACGGATATGTAATATAATTGACCCTGATCTAGCGTCTCGTCTGCAGTCACTCTCTCACAGACGCGCCGTCGCCTCTCTCTGTCTTTTCTACAAATACTTCCATGGTAATTGCTCTGATGAGCTGCTTTCACTGGTTCCCAGACTCCATGAATTCAGGCGACCTACGAGGCTGGCATCCCGCTCCCACCCTTACACCGTAGAAACTTTTAAATGTAGCCGTCTCTTTTACTCCAATAGCTTCATACCTCGCACCTCTCGCCAGTGGAACACCCTCCCCAATTACTGTTTCTCCAACTATTCAAATGTAATGTCAATCGACACCTCCAATTACCTTGATCTATCCACTATCCCTCTCCTCATCCTTTCTTCTATCACTCCTATCTGCTCTCGCTCCAAATCTTCCGCAACCTCCTGCATCCTAGTGGCTTCACGCCTTGCTTGGGGCGCAATGCTTAAAAAAAAAAAAAAAGAAATATGGTTATAATTTATTACATTGGAATCGTAATTACGATCCAATTCATCAGACCTACAAATTCAAAAGCTTTAAATATTTGTAGGTCTGATGAATTGGATCGTGATTCCAATGTAATAAATTATAACCATGGAATATTAGTGTTTGGGCCTTTTTTTATTCTATTCTTACTCTGTCCTTGACATTGAGTTCTTCCTGGATTCTATCCTCATAGAAATTTATATATATATATATATATATATATATATATATATATATATATATATATATATATATATATATATATATATATATATATATATAAGGAAGTGTATAGTAGTTCCAACGAGAGAAAAGTATGTATATTAAAAGGAGAGAGAAACAGCAAATGTTTGTTGTATATATATATATATATATATATATATATATATATATATATATATATATATATATATATATATATATGGGGGGATAAAGAAAAAGAAAAACTTATCTTAGCTGTCGCATTTTGTCCACTGACGGAGTTTATCGAGGCAAATGTAAGGATTTTATTTTGCAACAAGTATTTGTGAATAAAAAAATAATTGATGTTAGTTTTTCAAACTTTTTAAATTTAAGGATCGTTCATAAATATTCATCAGGCTAATTGAAAAGTCTAGGTATCATTTATTTATTTAAAACATTTAAATTAATCCAAAAATAAAATAATTTTAAATACCGTAATTTCCTATGTATAATACGCCTTCATCTATAATACGCACACCTAAAATTGTGCTGAAAATATAAGAAAATGCTTCTACTCACGCATAATACGCACCCCTTGTTTGGTAATCAAACCCTATAAATTGTATCTCTCCAATTTCATTACGGCCAACGTTTCCTACTCTTATCAAAAATGGTTTTAATCATAGAATAATATTATTCTAATTTAGTTTTATGATAATTATTATTTTATTTTACTGCCATTTTTAAAGCGTTTTTGTAGCTATGCATAATACGCACCACTGATTTTGCTTATTATTTTCTTAGATAAAACGCGTATTATATATGGTGTATTACGGTAATTACATTATAAAAAAAACTTAAGACTATTACGGCTTATCACTACAAGGTGTAAAGAAGCAAGAAAAATAAGATGAAAGAAAGATGAGCCAAAAATAAATAACTGAAAATTCTTCATCTAAGAAATTCAGACAACTTAAGACTATTAAGTCTTAATTGCTACGAGGTGTAAAGAAGAAAGAGAAATAAGATGGAAGAAAGACGAGTCGAAAATGAATAATAAGTCACAATTCTTCATCTAAGAAATTCAGACAACTTAAGTCTTAATTGCTACGAGGTGTAAAGAAGGAGAAATAAGATGGAAGATGAGTCAAAAATGAATAATAACTGACAATTCTTTATCTAAGAAATTCAGACAACTTAAGTCTTAATTGCTACGAGGTGTAAAGAAGGAGAAATAAGATGGAAGATGAGTCAAAATGAATAATAACTGACAATTCTTTATCTAAGAAATTCAGACAACTTAAGTCTTAATTTACGAGGTGTAAAGAAGGAGAAATAAGATGGAAGATGAGTCAAAAATGAATAATAACTGACAATTCTTTATCTAAGAAATTCAGACAACTTAAGTCTTAATTGCTACGAGGTGTAAAGAAGGAGAAATAAGATGGAAGATGAGTCAAAAATGAATAATAACTGACAATTCTTTATCTAAGAAATTCAGACAACTTAAGTCTTAATTGCTACGAGGTGTAAAGAAGTAAAATAAATAAGACGAAAGATTAACACAAATGAATAAGGTATGCCTTCTTTTTTCATTTATCATATCATCAATGTTTATTCTCTTTTTATTTATTTATCACAGACTGAGCTGCAGCGAGTTTACCAAGACAGCATCGAGCAGTATGCACATCTCGTAAGGCATCAAGAAGACAGAATTCGAGAACTGGAGCGTCAATTAAAGAATTTGCAGGTAACGTTGACTATACCGACTTTGGACCTTAACAAAATCAGAAAGAAATCAAAAATGAGAATTTTCAAAAATCTAGAGACTCCGAAATTAGAAAGATCCTAATCCAAATCCGAGTTAATCTGCATTTATTCATTTAAACCGATTTAAAACAAAACCTGCCACAGGTATTTACATCACCTTTAAGTTTTTTCCTCTGAAAGAACTTTTCTATTTTATTATTATTATTTTATTTCTTTTGATTTCTGGTCTGTACTCATTTCTCTCCGGGTCCCGCCCAGATATCTAAGGTCAGAAATGACATCATAAAATTTTCCACTGAGCAATTAAAAACAAAACGCACACACCTATATTTGTTGTTAGTATTATTATTATTATTATTATTATTATCTTTATTATTATTATTATTATTATTATTATTATTAATATTATTATTTCCCTTGATTTCTGTTGCATACAAATTTCCTTCTGGGTCCCAAACACAGACCGAAGATCAGAAATGGCTTTATGATATTTTCCACTGACCATTTTTGTAAAACAAAATTAAGATTATGCCTATTTTACATAGATAAAACTCTTTGTAATGTATGGGCTGTACTTGTGAGTACAATTCTTTTGTATTTCTTTAAGGCATGGGCTAACAGGAATTCCTTCAGTGAGTCAGAACCTTTTCCAACCAAACTGAAGGCACCAATCACAATTGAAATGATGTCTTCATATGCCACATTGTTTAGACTTCTACTTCAAAATCCTTTTATTTTGATTGTGTTTTGAAGACCTTCAGAGATACATTCCATACAGTCTGCAGGAACTTCTATGTCAATAAGAAATTATTATTATTTTATTTCCTTTGATTACTCATTTCTTTCCGGGTCCCGACCAGAGACCTAAGGTTAGAAATGGCATCATGACATTTTCCACTGAGCAATTAAAGAAAAAGCAACAAAAAAAACATATTTTACATAAATAAAGCCCATCGTAAGGTGTGGGCTGTACATGTCAGAACAATTTTTTGTATCTCTTTGAGGCATGGAGTTCCAGGAGTCCCTTCAATTGATCTACTGGAATCTTCTCCATAAAAATCCGAGGGCTCCAACTAAAACTGGTATTATTGATAAATTTTGAGATTTCTATTTCACGGTCCTTGTATTTTGATATCTTTTTGAAGATCTTCAAAGATACATTGCAGTATGCAGGGACTGCCATATCAATAATGGGGCATTTTTTGTGTTTGAGGTCTCTAATAATGACGCCTGGGTGATTCACTTTCAGTGTTCTGTCTGTGTGTATTTTGAAGTCCCATAAAAATGTTACACGTCTTATCTCCGTAACCGCGTCTGGATGGTATTCATACCAATTTCTTTCAGTCTCCTTTCCGTAGAAGCTGCAGATTTTTCAGTGCAGATATTCGTCCACTCAGATATTATTATTATTATTATTATTATTATTATTGGAAGAGAGAGAGAGAGAGAGAGCGGCAACTTGCCAACAAAGTAATGCTGGGTACAAATCTATGAAACTCAAGAGTGTCATCATGAGTTCCAGTCTGATAAGGATAAAAACCAAACACATTATTATTATTATTATTATTATTATTATTATTATTATTTTCTATATCGTCATACAGTGTAAGCTTTTAAATACACCAGTTACGTTATCTGTCGAGTGAATCGGTATTCCCCCAAGTGGTCCCCCATCGAAGTACTGACCAAGTTCAACACTGCTTAACTTCGGCGATCGAACGGGAACCGGTGTGACTAGCATAATAAAATCTGACAGTCTAGTAATTCTAGGGGGGGGGCAATTTATTACTTAATAACAATAAGAAATCGATCCCCAACTTTATTTCCAGTAAAAGCATTAATATTTTATCGTGAAAATGTTTCCGATATCGCTAGGTTAATATCAATCTTATCGGGAAAGCATTGATTTACATAATAAATGATTGCCTTGATTTTTTACGGTTTATCGGCCTTTTGAGGGTTATTAAAAGACAAAACATATTTCGAATTGTAGCAGGTCGCTTACATTACCCGCTGTTTCTAAGCGGTCCCCCATCTAAGTACTGATCGGGCTCGACATTACTTAACTTCTACAATCGAACGGGAACCGATGTAACTAGTATAATAAAATCTGACGGTCTAGCAATTCAAGGGAGTCGATTTATTACTTAATAACAATAAGGAATCGATCCCCAACTTTATTTCCAGTAAAAGCATTAATATTTTATCTTGAAAATGTTTCCGATATCGCTAGGTTAATACCAATGTTATCGTGAAAACATTGACTTGTATAAAAATTGATTTTTTACGGTTTATCGGCCCTTTGAGATATTAAAAGACAAAATATTTCGAATTGTAGCAGGTCGCTTACATTACCCGCTGTTCCTAAGCGGTCCCTCATCTAAGTACAGATCGGGCTCAACATTGCTTAACAGTTGTTTCACTGTGAATAAGCAGAAATAGACATTAAACATTTTTAGAATAATAATGATACTGCATCTCCGTTTTTCACTACACACTTGGAAGGCCGAAGAGCGTATCAACCGAGAGACTGGGATAAAAATGAAAGCAATAAGGATAATAGTTTCAATAATTTGCGTAATACTGATAATAGTTATTTTAATAACGTAATTGAATACATATATACATAGATATATTTTATATTTTTCCTGAGTGTATATGTGGGCGTTGGGTACTTAGAAATTGAACACGAAATTTAAATAATTTACAGAAACCATAGCGTTTCTTTGCGATATCACAAGGCCAGTTTGACAGATCTATTGTTCAGCGCCATTTTCCTTTCTTAGAGATGCTGTGAAAATTCGCGTCACGTGGTTGGTTTCAATATTCCCACTCGGTGAAAGGTTTCATTGACTTTTTAAACACGACGGTCGATAATTTTAAAGCGATTGTCATGAGGCAGCACAAATGCTTATCATGTTTGTTTTTTTTTTTTGGGGGGGGTTCTTTATTTGCTTCTTTTTTTTTCAAGATTGTACTGAGAAGTGGCAAAGGTTTTAACGCAACGTTTCTGAAAAAAAAAGAAAAATTAAACAATTCTTGGAATTTAAAAGTATGGCTTCCATTGTATTTGAAAAAGAATAATGAATAACAGCAATAAAATCGAAATATTGAAGCGTCCCTGGGTCAGACGATAAACTACATCTGCATCCAGTATATGACGATACACTACACCTGCGTACCGGGTAAGACGATAAACTACAACAGCCTCCCGAGTAAGACGATAAACAACATCTGCGTCCTGGGTAAGACGATAAACTACAACAGCCTCCCGAGTAAGACGATAAACAACATCTGCGTCCTGGGTAAGACGATAAACTACAGCAGCCTCCCGAGTAAGACGATAAACAACATCTGCGTCCTGGGTCAGACGATAAACTACAACAGCCTCCCGAGTAAGACGATAAACAACATCTGCGTCCTGGGTCAGACGATAAACTACAACAGCCTCCCGAGTAAGACGATAAACAACATCTGCATCCTGGGTCAGACGATAAACTACAACAGCCTCCCGAGTAAGACGATAAACAACATCTGCGTCCTGGGTATGACGATAAGCTACGTCCACGTGTTGGGTAAGACGATAAACTGCATCCACGTCCTGGGTAAGACGATAAACTACAACAGCCTCCCGAGTAAGACGATAAACAACATCTGCGTCCTGGGTAAGACGATAAGCTACGTCCACGTCTTGGGTAAGACGATAAACTGCGTCCACGTCTTGGGTAAGACGATAAACTGCATCCACGTCCTGGGTATGACGATAAACTACATCTGCATCCAGTATATGACGATACACTACACCTGCGTACCGGGTAAGACAATAAGCGACGTCCGCGTCCCGGGTATGACGATAAACTGCATCCACGTCCTGGGTAAGACGATAAACTACATCTGCGTCCCGGGTAAGACAATAAGCTACGTCCGCGTCCCGGCTAAGACGATAAGCTACGTCCTCGTCCTGGGTAAGACGATAAGCTGCATTCGCGTCCTGGGTAAGACGATTAACCACATCCGCGTCCTGGGTATGACGATAAACTACATCTGCATCCAGTATATGACGATACACTACACCTGCGTACCGGGTAAGACAATAAGCTACGTCCGCGTCCTGGGTATGACGATAAACTACATCCACGTCCTGGGTAAGACGATAAACTACATCTGCGTCCCGGGTAAGACAATAAGCTACGTCCGCGTCCCGGCTAAGACAATAAGCTACGTCCTCGTCCTGGGTAAGACGATAAGCTGCATTCGCGTCCTGGGTAAGATGATTAACCACATCCTTGTCCTGGGTATGACGATAAACTACAACAGCCTCCCGAGTAAGACGATAAACAACATCTGCGTCCTGGGTAAGACGATAAGCTACGTCCACGTCTTGGGTAAGACGATAAACTGCATCCACGTCCTGGGTAAGACGATAAACTACATCTGCATCCAGTATATGACGATACACTACACCTGCGTACCGGGTAAGACAATAAGCTACGTCCGCGTCCCGGCTAAGACGATAAGCTACGTCCTCGTCCTGGGTAAGACGATAAGCTGCATTCGCGTCCTGGGTAAGACGATTAACCACATCCGCGTCCTGGGTATGACGAGAAACTACAACAGCCTCCCGAGTAAGACGATAAACAACATCTGCGTCCTGGGTAAGACGATAAGCTACGTCCACGTCTTGGGTAAGACGATAAACTGCATCCACGTCCTGGGTAAGACGATAAACTACATCTGCATCCAGTATATGACGATACACTACACCTGCGTACCGGGTAAGACAATAAGCTACGTCCGCGTCCCGGCTAAGACGATAAGCTACGTCCTCGTCCCGGGTAAGACGATAAGCTCCTGGGTATGACGATAAACTACGTCCAACAGCAAGGCCTCTAATCATGAGGTTCTGAGGAGCGTAGAACCACCTCCTAATTGCTGGGGCCCTCAGGTCCACCCTGACTCGGTGTGGTAGCACCTGTTAGGGTCCCAACTATTGTCAAATAGTTAACCCCAAAACTGGAATTAAAACACTATGAAAGTTTAAAAAAAGGTTTTAATATCAGTAACAAATTTTTTAGAGAAAAATTATTACCAGTAATACATTTTTGAAGAAAAATATTACCAGCAATATATTTTTGAAGGAAAAGATATTACCAGCAATAAAAATCTTGCTGGCATTAAATAACCTAATGAGGTGTTGATATGCCGTGAAACAAAGCAAAATAAACTGAAACAGTGAAGGAAATAACCATCGAAAATTAACACAAAGTATAAAAGTGTTAGGATGAATGGTTAGAACAGGTTGTTCGTTGGGAACAGTGCAAGTTATTTCATTTTGACCACGCTGATCAATGATGCAATGATCAGAATTCAACTTAGAGATTCTAACATAGAGAATTAACACAAAGTACACAAGCGTAGGCATGAATGGACAGGAGTGGTTGTCCATTGGAAACTGTGCAAGTGATTGCATTTTGACCCTGCAGACAATGCCATATATACATATCAGAATCTAACTTGGGTAATCTAACATAGAGAATTAACACATAAAGTACACAAGCGTAGGCATGAATGGACAGGAGGGGTTGTCCACTGGAAACAGTGCAAGTGATTGCATTTTGACTATACAGACCAATGGTATATACACAGATCAGAATCTAACTTAGAGAATCTGACATAGAGAATTAACACAAAAAGGACACAAGCGTGTGCATGAATGGGCAGGAGAGATTTGTCCACTGGGAACAGTGCAAATGATTGCATTTTGACCATACAGACTAATGCTATATGCACAGATTCGAAGTCAGGGTATATTAGCCGTTAAAGAAGAAGAAAAATGATACTCGATATTGGATGAGTTGAGAATCAGAGGAAAGGTTAAGACGTTTCAGGCAACGATGTTGGTTGGGATGTGCGAAGATACTGAGGAAGGTGCTGGAGATTTAAGTGGACTTTTGCTGTCCCTCAACTCTTAGTAATGATTAACGGAGGTCTTGTGGGAGCATGCAAATGCATGAATAATAATAATAATAATAACAATAATCAGTTGACCATGTCCCCTAGGGGTCGACTTACTCTTCGTCTCTGCTGATGAGTAGGTGTGTTGTAGGGTCATCAGAGCAGGGTGTCAAGAGGGTTTTTTTTATTTTAAAGATGAGTCACACAAGGCGAATTGTGAGCCATATCTAGATACTCGTGAACACCCTCGATCGGAGACCGTCAAACTGGACTAAGTTACCCGACCTAAAAGTATTTCTAAATGGGCCCCGTTGCTCTTATCAAATTTTGTCACCATATAGGACACATTTGCCTGTTATGCGTGTGCTTGATTTTATGGAACTTTACAATACACACAAACAGAACAATGAAAGTTAATCGCCCAGACATCGTGTTCAAAGATACACAAGAAAAGAATATGCTTTCTTATTGACATGACAATCCCTGCAGATTTTAATGTATCTTTGAAGATCTACAAAAAAATATCAAAATGCAAAAATCTTGAAGTGAAAATCTCAAAGGTGTGGCACTTGAGGACATTAATAATTCCAGTTGTAGTTGGCCTCGGATTGATTAGAAAAGTTTCTGACTCATTGAAGGAATTCTTGGTAGCCCTTGCCTTAAAGAAATACAAAAAAAATTGTACTCACAAGTAAAGCTCATCCATTACACACATTAGAAAGACCTTTATCTATATTAAATGTGTTTGATCTTAGTTTTTTGTCTTGTTTATGTGATGTCTCGGTTCAGACAGATCATGTCATTGAAGCTCGAAGACCTGACCATATTGTAATAGATAAAGAAATTAACAAAATTAATGCTGCTCCATACGATACAAGAGTGGGCTCCACAGAAATTGGAAAGGTTGAAAAAAGTATTAGGATCTCGCTAGGGAGTTTTTACTACAAACAATCTTAGTCCATACCTTCTTCTGATAGACTCAGTAAAGGAACTCTTGGTAGCCTATGCCTTAAAGAAATCAAAAAAATTGTACTCACAAGTAAAGCTCATACATTACGCACATTAAGAAAACTTTTATCTATATTAAATGTGTGTGATCTTAGTTTTTTTTTATCTTGTTTTGTTTTTGTTTTTTAGAAAAATGATCAGTGGAAAATGTCATGAACCCATTTCTGGCTTTAGGTCTCTGGTTGGGACCCGGAAGGAAATGTGTATGCAACAGAAATCAAAGGAAATAATAACAATAACAATAATAATAATAATAATATGCTTGGTATACTTTTATTAGAATGGGTGTCATCATTGGTATATTGTGTCCTAGCATCACTTTATTAGTATACGGCTCTCCTCCTTACTCAATAATAATAATAATAATGACAGCTTAAAAACATTATGGGATGTCTCGGTTCAGAGAAATCATATAAGTGAA